>JAVKPL010014155.1:0-80122 GCA_032173675.1 Gastrolobium villosum
GAGAGCGGATTCTCTGATAAAGAGGGAACGCACACAGAAGAGAGGGCAGCTTTTATTTTTTTGAGAGAAGAAGAAACACAGAGAGTTTTATCTTTCAGTTTTCGTACTTAGATTTTTAGATAGAAATTTTGAGTTTAAGCTTTTCGTTTTTCTGGAGGTTCTTGCATGCTCGTCATCGCTGCTCTTGAAGGGATTCAGACGCGATCTTGGTGCATGTGTATAGTTGTAGTTTTAATCGCATTTTCCTTTGAAACCGTGAAGAACAATTCGGTCTGTACATCTACTCTTTCAATTTCTTTTATGTGAATCATGTTTTCTTTTGCTTCAGATTTCATTTTAGTTTTATTTCCCATCATGCATAGCTAAATCCCTTTTCTGGAATTCTGATGGCGATGATGAGTACCTTTATTAATACGGACTGCTTGCATGTGTTCTTGATGTTTGAGATCCATGGTAATGAACAAGATTCTTGCATGAACTTGTGTTGGGAAACTCAAGTTCATGATTTTATTAATCCAAGTTTCTTAGATTAGGAATAATCTAAGGAAGAACCGTACTTCAATTTTTTAGTAAAGTGATTAGATCTTAAGGGATTAAGGTGAATCATTTACCACACTAAATTTGGGAAAAATTAGTGTGGCTCTTCTAGAAGTCAGATTCGATTAATTTTACATGCTGTAGCAGTTAGAATGCATGATTGCAAATCTCTAGGGAAAAGTCATCAAAGTCAGGATTCTGGATTTTCTGATAATCCTTTTACTGTTATAAAATAAACTTGTGTTGATTTTTACAAAGTTACAAAATATCAGAATTTTACAAATCGATTAAAGTAAAAGAAGTTCTTAAAGAAATCAATTCTTCCGTTCCCAGAGAACGACAACCTCTCTTTTCAAGAAAATACTACCCAACAATCCTCCTTGATTCCATATGCCACTTTCAAATGTTTTTGAAAGGATAATTTTATTTAATTATCTCACTCTCTTCTTCCTCTTGTGCGCACAACACAAGACAAATTCCTCTCCTTAGGGTTTTGTAAAAACCTAGCTTACACTCCTTCATCTGATGCACCATTTTGTAGGGTAGTTCACTACACCTTTCCAAACAGAGTACCTAGCCTCCACCTTCACCAATTGGGCACATAGCAAGCCTCATTGTGGTGATCATCTGGTGGCTTTCAAGAAGGCATTTTTGCATCATTGACGAACGGTGGTGTGGATCACCATTAGAGGGTTTGAACCCTTCAGACCTGACAACTGATCTCCCTGACTGATTAGGCCAAAACAAGTTAACATCATGTTGTCTTAAAGCATGAATCTTGTGTGCATGTATGTTTTCGCGGTAAAATTTTTGTTTTTCCACCTTACATGCACCGGCCTTCAAGGCCAGTTTACTTTCACTGCCTCAGGTATTTTCATTATTGAGATAAATTATTCTTGTGCTAATCCGACCTCATGGGTATTGGATACCGATTGTGGTTCTCATATCTACAATATGCTGCAGGTGCTTAGGAGCCCAAGGAGGTTGGAAAGAAATGAGGTGGACCTCCGCGTTGGTAATGGAGCAAGGGTTGCTAAATTATGTTGGAGATGCCGACTTCATTTTTCCTACGGGCCTTTTGTTGCATTTGAATAATTGTCTTTATGTTCCAAGCATTTCTAGAAACATTATTTCAATTTCTTGTTTAGAACAAGATGGTTTTACTTTTAGTATTAAGAATGGTACATTTTCTATCATTTCGAATGATATTGTTTATGGTACTGCTTCTTTAATAAATGGATTGTATGTGTTGGAAATGAGAAATGAAGTGCTCAATATAGATGTGAAACGACCTAGGATGGATAATCAATCTTATCTTTGGCACTGTAGACTAGGGCACATAAATGAAACAAGATTATCTAGGATGCATAAAGATGGATACCTAGATTCCAAAGATTTGGAATCCTATGGACAGTGTGAATCTTGTCTAGCTGGGAAAATGATTCGTCAAAAGCCCAAAGGGCATGAGAGTCATAGGGCTAGTGAGTTATTAGAACTCATTCATTTTGATGTATGTGGCCCGATGTCTATTGACGCTAGAGGAGGATACTCCTATTTCCTTACCTTTACTGATGACAAATCAAAATTTGGACATGGTTAGGACTATGATGAGAGAGACTCAACTTCCAAATAGGGTACCGTCTAAATCTGTTCAGACCACACCATATAAGATATGGAATGGTAAGAGACCCAACCTGAGTTACCTTAGGGTATGGGGATCGCCGGCTTATGTCAAAGCGTTGGCATCAGACAAGCTTAGAGCTAAGAGTACTAAATGTCTATTTGTGGGGTATCCCAAAGGTACTAAGGGATACTACTTCTACTCAATGGATGAACACAAGGTGTTTGTGTCAAAGAATGCTGAGTTCCTTGAAAAGGATTTGATCTCTCAAGGTGCTAGTGGGAGTAAGATTGATCTTGAAGAAGTTCAAGAATCATATGAACAGATTGAGGAACCCGAGTCTGCTCCGCGGGCAAAGTTCTCCAATGGAGAAGTAAACACACAACTCCGTAGGTCTACGAGGGTCATCCGTCCACCTGAGAGGTATGTGTTTGTGATTGAGAATCAGCAAACTGTCGAGGATGATGAACCAAGTAACTACGAAGAGGAAGTCAAGGATGTTGAATCTTCTAGATGGCTTGAAACCATGGAATTTGAAATGGATTCGATGTATCAAAACAAGGTATAGATCTTGGTTCCTAAACCACAAGGAATAGTTCCTATCGGTAACAAATGGGTTTTTAAAAGAAAGACTGATGCAGATGACAACGTTCAGACCTACAAAGCTAGGTTGGTGGCGAAAGGGTATCGTCAAAGACAAGGAGTTGACTATGATGAGACTTTCTCACCGATTGCCATGATCAAATCTATTAGGATCATACTGGCAAAAGCAACATACCACGACTATGAAATTTGGCAAATGGATGTCAAGACCGCCTTCTTGAATGGGTTCTTGAAGGAGGAAGTGCACATGACACAACCTGAAGGCCTTGAAATCAAAGATCAGGAGCATATGGTATGCAAACTACAAAGGTCAATATATGGGCTAAAGGAAGCATCAAGGAGTTGGAATATACGTTTTGGTGAAGTCGTTAAGAGTAACGGTTTTATCAAGAATGAGGATGAACCTTGTGTTTACAGGAAGGTTAGTGGGAGTAATGTCGTCTTCCCGGTACTTTATGTAGATGACATATTGCTAATAGGAAATGACATCCCCACATTACAAATAACAAAAGAGTGGCTTTCAGAAAACTTCTCCATGAAGGATTTGGGAGAAGCGACCTTCATACTTGGTATAGAGATCTATAGAGATAGATCCAAGAGGCTGCTAGGTTTATCTCAATCCACATATGTTGACAAGATGCTAAAGAGGTTTAGCTTGGAAGGGTCGAGAAGGGGTTTTCTTCCCGTCAATCATGGGGTACACCTTTCAAAGACTATGTGTCCTAAGTCACAGCCTGAGAAGGATCGCATGAGTGGAATTCCATACGCTTCAGCTATTGGATCCATCATGTATGCCCTAATATGTACGAGGCCAGATGTCTCATATGCTTTGAGCATTACGAGTAGATACCAGTCTGACCCTAGAGAGGGTCACTGGACAGCAATCAAGACCATCCTTAAATACTTAAGAAGAACTAAGGATGCGTTTCTGGTCTATGGTGGGGTTAATGAGTTAACAGTGAAAGAGTTCACTGATGCCAGCTTTTAGAGTGACAAAGATGACTGCAAGCCACAGTCAGGGTTCGTATTCACCTTAAATGGTGGGGCAGTGTCTTGGAAAAGTTCCAAGCAGGAGACAACAGTAGATTCAACGACAGAAGCTGAATACATAGCTGCTTCAGAAGTGGCTAAGGAGGCCGTGTGGATCAAGAAGTTCATATCTGAACTAAGGGTGGTTCCAAGCGTGGATGAGACCATACAGTTGCTTTGCGACAACACATGAGCCATTGCGCAGTCAAAGGAACCTAGGTCTTATCAAAGATCTAAACACGTGCTCCGCAGATATAACCTGATTAGAGAAATCATTGATAGGATGGATGTAAAGATTTATTATGTTCCCACATATGATAACCTGACCGATTCTCCGACAAAGGTTGTTTCTCAGAGAAAACATGATAGTCATTATGAGGCTTTGGGTATACGACTTAGGTCTGATTGGCTCTAGGCCAAGTGGGATCTTGTTAGTATATGGGTGTCCTAGAGAAAATCTTTTGATTAAATAAAAGACATTAGATGTAGACCTTTTTGTCGCAAATAAATAATAAGCACTCTTTATCCTATTTCATATTATGTCTCGATATTATTGTTAATATATTATGAACAAACTGGTTAAACCCCTTGGAATAGAACAAGTATCTCTTGAGTATCTGTGATGAGATCACGATCATGAGGATTTAAGGATACCGTGTGTTTATTCCTAATTTTATGTTCCTAGTCTCGAGACACTGAGAATGGGGATCAGTGATCTCGGGTAAGACTAGCACGACTTATCTACTTGTATATGGATACAAGGTAAAGACCTCATGTGCTACAGATATGGAGATGTCTTAGCTAAAGTCGTGGGTGGACCTATAAGGGTATAAATCGCACTGAACAGACCCACAAAGAGACTCTATGAGGAAATCTCACAGATAGTGTCATTAGAGTAGTCTTTTTATATTTGGGTATGTCTTTCCTTAGACCAGAAGTTATTACCTAGACTGTGTTCTAGAAGGCATGCTTTGATTGTATACCTCGTATGCCTAAAACATGGAGACTCATAGGTATACTGTTGGGCTTGTCCTTAAAGGGCACAGGGCTAGGGTAATAAGCTGAAGGAATTCGTTAAATCTCTGTGAGAGATTAGGTTATCTGCAAAATGGAGAAATCGGGATGACATTTACAGGGACTCGAGAATCTATGCATAGTAAAAGAGATCATGAGATGATCTGCCTTTAGAGTCAGTAAATTGAAAATTCCCTATTTCGAATAAAGCTTACCCTAAACCGCAACGTTGATACATTTACTTACCCTAGGTTTAATGGGAAGGTAACCGAGACAAAGGAAAATATATACGACAACCAAATATGTGTAATAGGATGATCAAGTCATTAATCTAACTAGCTCTGGGCAACAAAGCATTGCTAGTGCTCTGTGTTATCATTAAATGGGTTGTGAGCTTGTTGGGTCCGAGCCCATTTATGTCAGTGGCTATGTTGGACCTAATGGGTCACACACTAACACCTTATTGTCATGATGATCTAGCTTTAAAGGTATTGGGCCTAATAATTTTTCTTTCCCCAAGAAGCTATTTTGAAGCCCACCTAAAGGAAAGAGGGCGCATGGATCATGTAATGGGCTTGGATGGTTCAAGACATTACTAATTAATTTAATTAGTTAAATTAATTATTAAACATTTAAATTTTGAATTTGAAATTTGAATTTTGAAATTTGAATTTGAAATTTGAAATTTGAATTTTGAATTTAAATGTTTGAACGTTTGAATTTAAATGTTTGAATTTGAATTTAAATGTTTGAATTTGAATTTGAATTGCCTATGAAAAGTTGTTTCATAACAAAAGGATAAGATGAGATCTTGTGGGAACAAATCCCCTGTATCAAGAGAAGATATTTGATCTCATCCAAAGCTGAGTTTGGGGCGCCACTTTTGGTTGGATATGAGTGTCATCTTGTCAACCAAATATGCTCCAATTCAGATTTGGTTGGTTGAGAGAATCAGTGAGTGAGTTTGTTCAAATTTGAATGCAACTACTTAATATATCTGGACTCTTTTTGGGACTGAATGGGGCGCATAGTATGGATGGTCATATGATGAGCATTAGGTCAGAATCTTGATAAGATAAAGACCTAATCTCATAAGGATTCAAAGGGGAGGTTGTTGGGAATTTTGAATTGCAACAACTCCACCTTTATCTCCTCTTGTGTGCGCCACTATGTGAGTGATTTTAGAAGTGGAAATTCTCTCATTCTCTCGCACTCTCTTGTGCGCAAACTTGGGAGTTTTCTCCTAAGGGGTTTTCACAAAACACCTAGCCAATTCTACTAATTTCCATGCACCACTCTTGTGCTGAAGACTTCACTCTTCTAAACACATATACCTAGCCTCCTTTTTCACCTATTGAGCACATAGCAAGCCTCTTTGTGGTGGTCATCTGGTGGCTTTCAAGAAGGAGTTCTTGCATCTTGACCTGGGTGGTGTGGATCAACGTTAGAGGGTTTGAACCCTTCAAACCTGACACTGATCTCCTTGGTGTCCGAATCACAAACAAAGGTAACATCATGTTGTCTTAAAGCATGAGACTTGTATGCATGTGTGTTTTCGCTTGAATTTTTTTTTTGTTTTTCCCTCTCACATGCTTCGGCCTTCAAGGCCAATTTACTTCCAGGAGGTTGTTGATGATGATGTGAGGACTTTGATTCTCCTTTTGGCGCGATGATCCTAACTGGGGTACCTGCAATGACACTCCGATGCTCAAGTCAGTATCAACGTCAGGTTTATATGTATTCTTACTGAAGTAGATTGTTATACCTAGGCATGTACTCTTTGTTTATATAGTGGTTCTGATGCCGCCTTAGGAAGGCAGTATCACATCTAATTGGCGGTTTATGCAGGTTCAGCTGGTGCTTCCATAGCCTTATCTCATTATGTCAGACTATCTTGGTAGAGGGGTGGCAAGCTGATGCTGTCTTCTGTTCATTTGTTTAATGGTGCGGTGGATCTTTATTAGTTTTTGTGATTGCTTCCTTATCTCTAAAGTTATGTTAAAAGGCAGTACATGCGCGATGGTGCCATGTTATGCGCGATGGAGGCCATCGCGCCTCAATCTGGGCCTCGTGGGTTTGGGCCTTGTTCTATGAATTTTGGCATTTAATGAGCCTGCTATATTTTATCCAGATCACTTATGTTTTTATTCATCATTATAATAATAATAATTATGATAATAATTATTACAATTAAAATAATAATAGTTATTATTATTATTATTATTATTACCAATGTAATGGATAAAATTTAGGGGTTTACAAACAAAAATTATATATTTTTTAGGGACATAAGTGAAAGGTTTAGTAAACTGATTTTTTTTATTTTTTTTTGAGAAAATACATTTTTTTTAGTAAATTCTTAGAAAATATTTTGAGCTTACAACATATATTTTCAATATTTGATTCTACCTATAATAACTTAAATTAATAATCACGTGAGTACTTTACATAAGTTAAGGACTAAATATTGAAAGCATGATACTAAAAGTACATGTGTAAATTTTAGATTTGTGGGGTAAGTCATGTGTACGCGGACATTCGTGCGAATGTGATTTTATTGACAAAATTATGGGGTTTACACTGACAGAAAAATCAGACGTATGAACAGAATGAATTAGGAAGAAGCTGTTGTTCCAACTGATATTGGGGGTTACAACCTTAGCTTCAAACTAGTATACTACTTATTTTATCCATGTAAATTTTTAAGTGACAATTGTCATAGCTGGATAGTTCAGTTTTCCACTAGATTTTGCAATTATATTTTGTTTTTCATTTCTTCAAGATACAAGATTGCCACCAACATAAACCCAGTACACTGAAGAAGACCGAAAGAACTAGTGAGCAAAGAATCCCGCAACTTAGTGTTTTTTTTATGTTCATATAGCAATTCTTCATCCCAATGATTCTTAATATATCTTACAATTCGCACCATTGCATTCCAATAATCAATACACAAAAACTGAATATACTAACTCACCACATTGATTGCTGAGTAAAAGATACAGTCTGATTATTTTTAGGTAGTTGAGTATTCTTTACCCCGGTTTCTTTATTTTTGACCAACCAATTCAATCCATCTTTTAATCATCAATCAAATCTTGGAAAACTCCAATAAGTTTCCCCTGAAACGAAACAACACTAAATCCACTACTCCACCTTCACCAAAGTATAGGACCCCAATACAAATAATCTCCTACATATAAAACATCTATGAGCCAAAGTAAAAATATAAAAAAAATGTATTAAGTTTTACTTTTTCACATTTTGAATATGCAACAGTACCATATTTATATGCTACAAAATTCATACAGTATCAGAAAGAATCCCGCTGCTTTCACAATGTGATACTTTACAGTGAATAACCTGCAAATATGGCAAATCTTCACATGGACATAAAATAAAAGAACAAATCATTTGATGGAATAACAATATTCTATTGTTCTTTTTAGTGGAAGGATGCAGAGGCATTCATACTTGGTTTGTATTCCCATTTTACTTTTGTGAATGACCAGAATGCCTGGTTGTATGATTCTCAGTTTCAGATTTTGGTGTCCTTGTGATTGTATTAGAGGAATGAAGTCCTTCCAGTGCTGCTAGAACATTTACCATAGGTGGTCTAAATTTGGGGTCGGTGTTCAAGCATTGCAATGCAAGTGCAGCCGCAGCTTGCGCTCCTTTCTTGGAGTATTGACCACCCAACCTAGTATCCATAATTCTCAACACTCTTCTGCTATCACTCAGGAAGGGCTTTGCCCAATCCACAAGAGTTTCCTCTGAAAATCCGGGTCTATCATCTTCCACGGCACGCCTTCCTGTTAGCAACTCTAACAAGACAACACCAAAGCTGTATACATCACTCCTTGGAGTCAAATGACCTGTTCAAATGAAAGCCAACTTAGCAAAATGGCAAAGACAGGCTAATGACATTCATAAAAAAATATGCGCATGATACAACTTAAATGGGAAGCTGTATGTAACAGACAGAACTACTATTGCCTGCTTTGGTTAGATACCTTTTTTTTTTTTTTGGTGAAAGTTGGTTAGATACTTTAAAAAAAGAGAAAATTGAACTGGTCATTAGACTAGCAAGTGGTTCAACTAGAGTTACTAATGGGTTCCCAAAATTGTTAGTTGCAGGTCGCATTAATGGTTTTACATTATATTTTTTTTACACACCCTCTCACACAAGATCCTATTGGGCATTAAGAGTGGACAATGTACACATCAGCATACTGTGCTAAAAAGCCCCATAGTATTTAAATATTTATTAATAGGGTAAGTATCGAATCCATGACCATCTGGATAGAACCATTTTAATACAAAAGTTTAAACTGCCGAGTGATGGTCACATTAATGATTTTATATTATATTTCTCTTACATAGTTAAACTACAGAACCATATCAGTTCTCAACTCGGAGTAAATTATTTACTGTGGCAGTTTTAAGCTACTAGCCCACTTACTGTTATATCTCTACTTTTGAAGATGTTAACAAGCAGCATGGAAGAACCGAGTTCATTATTTTTTCTTCTAACGAATAGAACAACAAGAAGTAAAGAGAGAAACAGAATGAATCCTAAATGAATTATGGAATATCAATGATCTTTAATGATTCAATATCTAGAAGTTTATATAGAATAGAATTTAAACTGACATTCCAAGTGGAAAAGAACTACTACGTCAAAACAAAAGCACAAAAAACACTGTTAGGGAGCCAAAGAAGATAAGGGTGTATTGTAGGGAGAGTTATAGGAGATCTTTATTCCCACTATCACTTGCTGAGTCAGCAGCACAAATTCACCATTCAGTTTGTAGGAGAAACGGTTAAGATATGGCTGATGTGGTGCAATGATGGGAAGCTTCTAGAGCTACAATTCTGTTGCATAAAAAGGGATCATGGAAAGACATTCACCATCTTTGGGACTGGGACTTAGGCATTTGGGAGAGACCAGGAGCTCTCGAATTCTCTTGGAATATCTTTTCCTTTTTCTTGTTATTTTACAGATTTCTTCATATCTGTTGCTGAAATCTTGCTCTGTTTTATTGTATTGAGTTGTATTCCAGTTGAATCAACTATTATCAATATAATTTTCCATGTCTTCTTCTTCTTTATCCTATAATTCTGGTTGGACCTTATCAAACACATCGGAAACAGTTTAACTATGCTCAAGATAACAAAAACAATTGCATTTTGAGTCTTCAGGCCATGGATATTAGTCTAATAGTATGTAGAAACTTCTGGATAGTTTTGTAGAGATGAACTGGTTTGCTTTAGGTTGAATTTGATGTTTGCTCTTTTGTATTTGGTCAGTTTGAGTTTCTGCTATGGACTTCATTTTGGTTTTCTATTTTCCTATAACCAGAAGTCATTGATGACATAGGATTACCTGGGATACTGTGTAATATATACAGGGTGGAAATCAATAGAGACCATTGTAAGACTTAATACACAAACACAAAAAAAGGCAAATCCCTATGCACGAACTCCCCTACTTGTGAGGATAGGGGTGAGTGTTGATTGTACGCAAACTGCTAAATAATTTTAGGGAAATGTTTTTCTCAAATTACATAAGAGAAGAATAGTCTCTTACTAAGACAAAAAAGTGGGGCCAGTAATTAGAAAAGAAAAGAAAAACAAACAAAAACTTGCACGGAATTCGATCTATGTGTAGGAATCAAATCTTCTCTTATGTAGGGCCGACCCAGTTCAAATACCCACTTCGTGAGTGTCTGGGGAAGGGAATACTCTAGGCAGTCTTTCCCCTGCTTTTTGCAGAGAGACTGATTCGAACCCACGACCTGACACACCACGGCAAACAAGCTTACCGCTGAGCCAAGCCGGCCCTTCCAAATCTTCTCTTATGTAAAAGGAGAAAAAACATTTCTAATAATTTTATACCCAAAATGTTTTGATTTAGCTAAATGTTAAATTAGATATTTAGATCTTAACACTTTGATAAAGACAAAGGAACTATACCTGTAGCGACATACTCTGGTGCAGCATAACCTTGAGTTCCAATAACTCTGGTTGAAACGTGAGTATTATCTCCTGTAGGACCATCTCTTGCCAAGCCAAAATCAGAAAGCTTAGCATTGAAATCCTGCATATATATCAGGCTACTCATTCGGAATGGAAGCTTACATGTAAACCAGAATATGTAGTCATTATAGATTTACAAACCAAACTTTTAATTTTACATACTGAATCAAGTAGAATATTGGAAGCCTTTAAATCGCGAAAGATAACATTTGCATCCAGGGAATGTAAGAATGTTAATCCTCTTGCAACACCAATTGCAATGTTGACCCGTGTAATCCAGGCAATGGGTTGAACACCTTCTGCAAAAATATAAAACAAAATTTAATGTAGTATTGATAAATAGTAATATGCCTTATGTTAGCTCTTGTACTAAGTGGATTATGGGATTTGCTGTTATAGTCAAAATCATCAAAGGATTGTTTTTTATTTAGATAAATGAAGACAATTAAAGAGATAGAATTAGGAAATTCATAGAAAAAAAAATCACTACTCTTTAAACCAGATAGAGAGGGTGCGGGCGAGGGGCAATTCTTATACGCAGCCTTACTTTGCATATTTACAAATAGGCTAACCTTTTAGTCACAAAGAAGCAATTTTACCACGACTTAGGCTTCAAATTCAGAGAAAATAAAATCATGACAAATTTTCAAGTTCTGTCATCCTCTGGATCAGTTTTTTGAATCACTTTCATCAACATGGTTTTAAAAAGACAAAAGCAGAATCACAATGTCTTAATCATACTCTTACTTGGTGTATAAAAACTACTCAAATATCAGTAATTGGGACAAATTAGAGACCAAATATGCTTAGAGTGAAATGTACTTACTTCTAAATAAATGATTCTCCAAACTTCCTTTTTGCATAAACTCATAAACTAGAAGCCTGTTTTTACCCTCCAAACAATAACCAATAAGTTTCACCAGATTTTCATGGTGAAGCTGCCCTAGATAACTGACTTCTGCCTGCCAACATAAGGGATGAAGAATCAGTCAATACCAAGCAAGAAAAATTAGTCAAAGGGAAAAAAAAATTGATATATGGTTCTTGTTACACATACAAGCCATTCCTTGTGGCCTTGAAAGCTTTCTTGCTTAAGATTCTTAATGGCCACTACAATTCCACTCCCTGGTTTTGTGGGAGCATATGTGTTCTCATCAATCCATCCCTTGAAGACGCGTCCAAACCCTCCCTCTCCAATCAAATTGTCTTGCCGGAAGTTCTTAGTTGCTTCCTTTAGATCACTCAAGCTGAAGGACTTAAGGTTATTGGAGATTGATTTGGCAATATTTAACTTTGAAGTTTGGACAACAGCTTTTTGTTCAGAAGAATTTGAATGTTGCTTTGTCTTGCTTAGAGGCTTCTTGCTTCCTGTGAGAAAATGAGAGGCAAGTTAAAAGCAGCCACGAGATTAACTTTCAAATATCTTGTACACGGCTCTGTCACGTAACTTCTTGAAGTCAGTTAACATATAAAGTGCCCAAAAATGGTGAAAATAAGTAACATATAGCAATTTTTTTTTATTTTCATTATTGCAAAATGCAAGAGTAAAACAATCGACCTTCACCTCTACTCTTGCAAGGTGAAAAGCTTTGTACACCGGGTTTGCCCTTTTAAGATTATTTAGGTAGTCAAACACAAGAAAAGAATGTATACCAAGACATAACCGCGCTAGGAAGTTCCTAATTCTAAAATCTGCAAAGAAGAGGTTTTGGGCAAATTTATTGGATTAGGTTTTATGGGGGCAATGCTCGAATAGTTCTGGTACCTCCAATTTGTAGTTAAATTAGATTAAGATCTGTAGTGAATATATGGATACATCACAGAGTACAAGCTTTAACAATATCACAGAAAATATTGACATACATGGCTCTACTAATTTGTCTAAACTTCAAAATTCATCGACTTCATCTAGACATGCATTAACCAATTACTTATGTATCTTTTAAAATGCAAAATTGTTCAACATTCTTTGCAGCCGGATTGCAAAGCAGCCTCAGAATCTTCATTCTCAAATAAATAAAATAGCCTATAATATTTTAAAGCAACATATAGGGACAACAGTTTTAAAAACCAAAGTGAAAAAAAAAAAATTGAAAACATTCAGAATAACAAAGGGGAAAAAAAAAATTTCCCACCAAAAAAAAGAAAAAAGAAGAAGATAAAATTCAAGCCTGGTTTGTGTTATAAGTGCACTAAAGAATAAGAACAGAGATGAGGAAGAAACAAAGGAAGGGAAAAACATACATAGCTTTTATAAAGATGATTAAAATGAAGAGAAACTGACCTGCAAAATTAGAAGAAGACACATGAGCAACCGGTTTTGCACAAGTGTTTCCCATCATGAAAGGGTCTTGTTATACCAAACCAGCAAAACTCATGCACGAGAAACACAAAAGAAAGCAAAAGGGTGTGAAGAAAGAGTCTGAAAACTGCAAGTGTTTATCTGAATTATGCAAGAAGAAAGGTTCCACGGCATTGGCATAGTTGGCTGAAGAGGCAGCGTGGTCAATTTAAAGTTGACCCAAAAAAATAATACTAATAATAATAATAATAATAATAATAATAAATTTGGCTCGTTTCATCCAATAATTTATAATCGTTAATGAACGGAAATTAACGGTTAGATTTAAAATGATATAAATTTGTATCCTTTAAAAGGATAGATATTTTTTCCTAATAATAATAGGGGAAAATTATTTACTAACTTGTTTACAAATTGTAAACTCTTACAAACTACACTAAGTATAAAAGAGTATACTCCGATTAAGAGTGTATAATAATCCTACTTAATGTAATCTTTACAAAAAAAAATTGAAAACTAATCATTTTTCATAATAATAATAATAATATTTGCTTTTGAGAACCTTCAAAGAACAAGTGGCAAGATAAAGCACTTATTGTTAATTCATGGGTCAGATTTTGACTATATGAAGTCATGGGATTATGATTCAAACATTGTGACGTGGAAAAACTTTGGAAAAAAATGGTTTTTGGTTTATGATTATTTAGACTTTTGATGAGATTAGGATTGGATTTTGACATGCATATATTGTATGTATGGGAATAAATCAACAACGTTAGTAGCACAAGAAAATGAATAATATAAAATAAAAGAAGTAAATTATACGTGACACATTATTTTACCTATTATTTTGTTTATCATTCTAAAATATTATTCGATCATAATCTTAATTAATATTTTTTTTTTTTAAGATTCTGATTTAATAGTATTAGAGAGTGGTAGGTAAAAATAGATAGAAAAAAATAGTAGATAAACTAACTTATCTCAAATTATATTTACCACCGTTTTTATCTTATGGTTATCATCACTCTTTGGTTGATATTAAATAAAGGATTTATCATCTATAATTACATGATCAGGAAAAAATTTTCCTACACTCATAACATTTTGTGGGGCCTGCAGCAAAAAAAATATAAAAATCTCCGGCACACAAAACAAATTTCTATAACATAACACAAACATTTTTCCTAAAACATAATTCTTATAAAACCCTTAAATAAAAAGCCTCTTTTCACCAAAAAAAATAAAAGCCCTTAATTATTTTTTGATCCAAAAATATTTATAAAAAATTATAAGATTATAATTAGAGTAAATACTCTTTTTGGTCATTAACAAAAAACACAATCTCATTTTAGTCCCTTATAAAAAAATAATTAGTCTAGAGATCCCTAACTAATTCAAAGTGGACTCATTTAGTTGAAATCGTGTTCCCTCAAAAATTCAAAAAATATCCAAATTAATCCCTCAAAAGTACTAAAATGAGCTCACTTTGAATTTATTAGAAATCTCGAGACTAATTTTTTTTTATAAGAACTGGGATCGTATTTTCTGTTAGGACCTAGTATTTACTCTTATAAATATAACTGATTCAAAATAAAATAATAAAATAATTAACCATGCGGTGGCTAGTTGCAGGCGGCGGCATATTTATTTTGGTAAGCAGCGGCGGCATATTAATTTAAGCGGAGAGCGTGCTTTCCCACTCTCTTTCTTTGGTTTCTGTATTCCACATTTTCTTCCATTGACCAGAAACAGTTACATTTTCATAGCGTCAGCCATGTGTCACATAAAAGATTATTTTGAATTAATTATAATTAATCATGAGTAGTAGTATCTAATTATTAACATGAATAGTAGTATCTAATAATTGAAACATTTTATTTTTATATTTGAAAAACACGAATAAGACGGATATTAATTAGTAAGAATTTTACGAATGAGGATCAGAAAGTTGAAGAGGAAGGCTGGACTTTCCTATTGGGCCAAGGATTACATTATGTAATTAGCTCAACAGATTACATAATGTAATCAGTCCAATAGTGATAAGTTCTTTTAATCCCAACTAGTGGTTATTTGTTGTGTTTATTGTATGTGTTAGTGGACTTCACGTGTTAGTTTGTTAGCACTTGTTGTTACGTGTCACTCTTAGTAACTGCCTCATCAGGTAATACGTGTCACGGTTAGCAATTCTGTTAGGAAGGTTCTGGAGTCCTTGTTTTCCTTTCAGGGAGAAGGGGTTTATTGGCCTGGGTTATATAGAGTCGGTTTGTGCATTTTGACATTATCAATTGAATATACAGAATTACAATTTTCAGTTTATACTCTTCTCTCTCTGAGATTCTTTGATTCTTGTTCTTCCGGTTGAGGAATCAATTTAGGATTCGCAATCCTAATATTGGTGCTTTCATTCTTTTGTATTCAACAAGATCTCTCCGTTCTCAGTATGCGGGTGCAGGATTTGGCCGATGAGTTTGGAGCTTTCCAACTCCGTGTCGATCGTAGTCTGGAAGACATGCAAGCTAGGGTTGAGCAACGTCTCAACGAACACCAGAATCAGTTCGTTAATATCAATGCGCAACTTCAAGAGATTCATGCTGCACTGGTGAAAATCACTGTTCCTACACCAGGTGCGCATACTTCAGGGAGTTCCGATTTTCATACACATGGCGCGCACGCTGCAGGTGGCCACAATTTGGGAGGTATGTCTCATACTCGATTTGTTTCTGATGATCCTCGTTCATTAATGAAGTCTATTCGTATGGAATTACCTATTTTCGGTGGTACCGATCCCAATGGTTGGATATTTCGGACCGAATTGTATTTTGGATTACAACAAGTTCCAGAGGCTCTTAAGGTTCGGTTGGCTGGTATGCGCATGGAAGGGTTGGCAGGCCCTTGGTTTCAGTGGTTGTTCAATGGCGGTTATGTTCAATCTTGGGAGCAGTTGAAGTTGGCTATTCGCCAGTGTTTTGGGGGCACGGCTTACACGGATCTGAGGGGGGTGCTATCCAAACTTACTCAGGATGGGAGTTTGAATGATTATATCCGAAATTTTGAGGCCTTAATCAATCAGGTTTCTGAATTTTCAGATGAGGTCCTCATGAGTTTCTTTGTATCTGGTTTATTACCTGATTTACGTCGAGCGATTCAGCTTCACTCGCCTACTTCTCTTCATCAGGCCATGCAGCTGGCTATTACTTATGATGCTCACTTTGTTGAATTACGTTCTTCTTTCACCTCTCCTGGGAGTAAGAAGTCGTTTACTAAGAATGCTTACACAATGGAGCAACCCAAATCCCTTCCTGCTATTTTGCCTAATCCGAAAATGGTTTTTCCTGCTTTGCCTTCTAATGTCCCTATCAAGAAGTTAAGCACTGAAGAGTTGGCAAAGAAGAGGGAGTTGGGCCTTTGTTACAACTGTGATGAAAAATGGAATCCTCGACATAAGTGTCCGTCCAAGCTTTTTTTGATGATAGGGGATCTGGATGATTTTTCTGATGAAATGGATGAACAAATAGTTTGGCAGCCTGAAGTTAATTAGGAGGTTACACATGAGGCTGCTTTACACTCATTGAAGGGCGAAAGGAATCCTCGAGCTCTTCAATTCCGGATTCAATTTCAAGGTGAATCAATTGCTATTCTTGTGGATTCTGGTAGTTCTCACAACTTTATCCAGAAGCACTTGGTAGATACTGTGGGATTATTCACTGTCAAGGTTCCACGCATGAGAGTTTTCTTGGGCAACGGGGAGTTTCTCATATGTGATAGGAAGTGTTTGAAGGTGCCTTTGAACATTCAGAATTATGAATTCCTTGTCAATTTGTGGGTGATTGAATTGTCTGGTTTTGGAATTATTCTTGGCATTTCATGGTTAAGCCATTTAGGTAGAGTCATACATGACTATACCGAACTAACTATGGAATTCATGTCCAAGGATAACAGAGTGGTTTTACAAGGGGAAGTTCTTGCTCCTGTTAGGAACTCTGTTGTTCCTCAATGTTTGTTTTTCGAAGGAGATGCTGCTACTGGTGTGACTGCTGTTTTACCTGAGTTAGTGGACTTGAAGCATAAAATTCCTGCTGCAGTTTGAAATGTTTTAGTTCAATTCCAATCTGTTTTTCAGTTGCCTCAAGGACTGCCACCTGCAAGGAGTTGTGATCATGCCATTCATTTGGTAGAGGGGGCACAACCGGTCAATGTTCGACCTTATAGATATGCCCATCACCAGAAAGGGGAAATAGAGAAGCAAGTTTCTGAGTTGTTAGCTTCCGGATTTATTAAGGAAAGTAGAAGTCCTTTTTCCTCACCAGTCCTCCTTGTTCGAAAACATGATAACTCTTGGCGAATGTGCATCGATTATAGGGCATTGAACAACATTACAATCAAGGATCAATTTCTTATTCCTACGATTGATGAGCTGTTGGATGAGCTTAATGGAGCAAAGGTTTTTACCAAGTTGGACTTGCGCAGTGGGTACCACCAGATTTTGTTGCTCCCTGAAGACACTCCAAAGACTGCATTCAGAACTCATGAAGGTCATTATGAGTTCTTGGTCATGCCGTTTGGCTTAACCAATGCTCCCTCAACCTTCCAGGCAGCCATGAATCAGATGTTTCGGCCTTATCTTCGGAAGTTCATCATAGTGTTTTTTGATGATATACTAATTTACAGTGGTTCAATGGAAGACCATTATAACCATCTCATTTTGACTCTGACTTGTTTGCAGGAGAATCTTTTTGTGGTTAAGCTTAGCAAGTGTGGATTTGCCTTGTCTGAAGTGGACTATTTGGGCCATTTGGTTTCGGGTGTTGGGGTGCAAGCTGACCCAAACAAAATTGCAGCCATGCAACAGTGGCCACAACCAAAAACCATCAAACAATTACGTGGTTTCATTGGCCTCACTGGCTATTATAGGAGGTTTATTAGGCATTATGCAGCTTTGGCTTCTCCTTTGACTGACTTGTTGAAGAAAGACTCTTTTGTATGGACAGAGGATGCTGCAATAGCTTTTGAGAGCTTGAAAGAGGCAATGTCCAATACTCCTGTGCTGATACTTCCTGATTTTTCCTTGCCCTTTGTAGTGGAAACTAATGCTTCTTCTGTGGGTATTGGGGCTGTCCTTCAACAACAAAATCATCCTATAGCTTTCTTTAGCAAGAAGGTCGGTCCTAGAATGCGTGTAGCTTCAACATATGTTCGAGAATTGTATGCCTTGACTGAAGCAGTTAAGAAATGGAGGCATTATTTGCTGGGTTCTAGATTCATCATTCGAACGGATCATAGGAGCTTGAAGGAGTTACTAACCCAAACGGTGCAAACGGTTGAGCAGCAGAAATATGCATGTAAATTGATGGGCTATGACTTCTCTATTGAGTATAAACCAGGATCTGCCAATGTGGTTGCAGACTCCTTGTCACGTTGCTTTGAGGAGGAACACTCAGGTTTGAATTTGGCTTTGTTGTCTGAAGCTACCTTTCCTCTCATTGATGAAATCAGAGCTGAAAATAACACTGATCCTGAATTATTGGCCATTCGGTTACAGCTGCAAAATAATGAGCTGGTCAGTTCTGAAATCATTGACAGGGATGGCATATTATTCCATAAAAATCGCTATCTACTCGGCTCTACTTCTTCCTTGAAGGAAGTTGTTATGCAGGAGGCTCACTCCACTCTTATTGGTGGGCATGCTGGCATTTCTCGCACCTTCCTCAGACTATCAGCTTCTTTTTATTGAAAGGGCATGCAGAAAGATGTTCAGGAATTTGTTAAGAAATGTTCCATTTGCCAGGTGATTAAACATACCACATCACCACCTTTGGGGTTGCTGCATCCCCTACCCATTCCTGATGGGGTGTTCGAAGATTTGAGCATGGATTTTATTACGGGCCTACCCTCATCTAAAGGATTCAATGTTATTTTGGTTGTGGTGGACCGTTTGACAAAGTTTGCTCACTTTGGGGCCTTATCCAACCCTTACACTGCTGCCAAGGTGGCGTCCTTATTTTGTGACATAGTGGTTAAATTACATGGTTTCCCCAAAACCATTGTGTCCGATAGAGACTCTATTTTCTTGAGTCATTTTTGGTCCCATTTATTCAAATGTAGTGGGACAATTCTGCGGACTAGTACAGCATACCATCCCCAAACCGATGGCCAAACTGAGGTAACAAATCGTTATTTGGAGCAGTATCTTCGGGCCTTTTGTCATGATGAGAACCATAAGTGGGCTTTTTATTTGGGATGGGCTGAATATCACTATAATACTGCTGTCCACTCTTCCATTGGAATGACTCCCTTCCAAGCTCTATATGGTAAAGCTCCTTCAATGATTCCACCTTATATTAGGGGCTCTGTTAAAGTGGAGGCTGTTGATACCACTCTTGGTCATCGGGATGCATTATTGAGATGTTTGAAGGATCATTTACAAAGTGCTCAAAATCGGATGAAGCTGCAGTCTGACAAACACAGGAAGGATATTGCATTTTCTGTTGGTGATTTGGTGTTGGTAAAATTGCAACCATATAGGCAAATCACAGTAGCCAAGAGGAAGTGCCAGAAACTTGCTAAAAGGTACTTTGGGCCATTTCCTATTGTTCGGGTGTTGAGTCCTGTGGCTTATCAAGTGGGATTGCCGGAGCATTGTCATATTCATCCCACTTTTCATATCTCTGTGCTTAAGTTGTTTCGGGGTAATGTAGTTCCTTGTGCTTTGCCGTTACCTGATATGATTAAGGAGAACCACCCAATTCAAATCCCTTTGGCAGCAATGATGTCTCGACTTGTCCAGGATGTGCAAGGCGTTCGTAGACAATGGTTGATTCAGTGGACTAATTCTCTTCCTGAAGATGCCACTTGGGAATATGAAGAGGACCTTACAGTGTTTTATCCTGATTTTTCTTTACCCCAATTGAACCTTGAGGACAAGGTTCCTATTGAAGGAGGGGGCAATGTTATGAATGAGGATCACAAGTTGAAGAGGAAGGCTGGACTTCCCTATTGGGCCAAGGATTACATTATGTAATCAGCCCAACAGATTACATAATGTAATCAGTCCAATAGTGACAAGTTCCTTTAATCCCAACTAGTGGTTATTTGCTGTGTTTACTGTATGTGTTAGTGGACTTCACGTGTTAGTTTGTTAGCACTTGTTGTTACGTGTCACTGTTAGTAACTGCCTCATCAGGTAATACGTGTCATGGTTAGCAATTCTGTTAGGAAGGTTCTGGAGTCCTTGTTTTCCTTTCAGGGAGAAGGGGTTTATTGGCCTGGGTTATATAGAGTCGGTTTGTGCATTTTGACATTATCAATTGAATATACAGAATTACAATTTTCAGTTTATACTCTTGTCTCTCTGAGATTCTTTGATTCTTGTTCTTCCGGTTGAGGAATCAATTTAGGATTCGCAATCGTAACAAAGAATTAAATACTAAAGTTCAAAAATTAATGCGGTCAATACTTGTGATTCTTAAATATGAAAGTAACATTTTTATGTTCTCGTATATTAACATGTGCACCATCGAATTTCTTTATGTTTGAATTTGGAATTTTAGTGTTTCAGAAATTCTTGTGGACAGTAAAAAAAAACTTTTAATAACTTAGTTTTCGTGGTGAGAAATCTATTTTGGTAATTAAAGGTTTAGAGTTTAATTATTAGAAGTAGGTTATATTTATAAATTTTTTGACTTATTTTTTTTAATAAATTATAATCGTTAAATTAACGGAGATTAAGATTTAATTACAAGAGTTGATAAACAATTTAATTACTTTATAAATATAATCCTTCCCTAATTATTAATAATAAAAATATGTATGAGTTCAAGTGCCCAACGGAGTCAAATCCGGATTAATTAGATTTTCGATAAACCAGTAAATAAAAAATACTCAATCCGCTGAGAATATGTAAATGCCGATATTGTACATGTATTGGATTAAACTTAAAAGTCTCAAGGGAAATAGAGAAAGGAAAGATTTAATAAATTTATATAAGGAATGAGTACCAGCTCATTGACATATTTTGCAATATGTTGGTGTAAAGTCGCTATCCGCATTTAACTTTAATTATTATAGGCATAAAGCAAATAATAGTTGGGAAAATGCTTCTTTTGTACCTGAAATTTAAGACTTGCTATTGGTTTGAGCAGAAGGGCTTGACCTCTTTAGATTATGTGATATTGGATCGGAATTATAAGATTCTGAAAAACAAATATCATCAAGAAAGTCTTACGAGCTTGTTATTTTTTTTTATTTCGTTAATTTATAATTATTCCTTTGTTTACATTAGTGGATAGATTTTAGTACTAAGTAGTTGGTGGATAACAGTTAGTAGTGGGTAATTTGAAAGATACAAGTTTGCTGTAGTAGTTATCTAGTTTTCAAATGTTGCAACTTCTATTAAAATTTCCACTCAATGAATAAAGAAATGATGAGAAAAATTATTTGAAAAAGCACATGTACAAGATGTCAAGCTTTCTCATCAAAGCTATTCTTCTATTTGTTATTTTTCTCTTGCTATTTTCTCCTAAGATAGGTAAATAAAGGCCAAAATAAGCCCTTGTATGAATCACAAAGAGTTTTCATTTTTGACGTCTAACTATATTTAGGAGATTGATCATTCACTTATGAGTTTAAAATATAGACTCAGTTATGGAATTAGTTACTCACTACTTACGAGTTATTGGCTTAATGGCATCCCAACTAGATCTCAAAATTTAACGTGTCCAAAGAATAATAGATTTGATTCTTGAGAGTTACAACTCTTGGAAAGGGTGGAGACATTCAAACTCAAAATTGGATTAGTCGAGCCTCTTGGGTTTTGCATATCAATTCGTATCTACCAATCAAGCACAAATTAGTTCAATTTCAACAAATTAGGTCCTTATATGCCCTAAGTGAAAGTGAGAAAAGGTGGAATCTTTATTAGATCAAGAACACCAAGGCATGGTAAGATGTGAACTTTTCATGTTCGTAATGAAAATAGATGCAAGCTTTGCATTGACTATGCATTCCAATAAAAACCAAAACTCAATAGAATTCATGGGAAGGTGTAAAGCTCATAACATTTGGCACTTTAACCGAAGAAAAAATGTCTTGCATGGTTGAATTTTTTCAAGCCACTTTGACAGTGATTTACGTTGTCTCTGTAATGGAAACGTAGAATGTTTCATTCATAGGGTCGAATCTCTCCAACCCCCTCAAACAATCATCCACACAATCTCTACAAGGGCAACAAAGAACGCTTCTTCCTCTTGACTCTTACAACCTAGACTGCTTGCTAGGCTATGGAATAAGGTAAGAGCTCAAGTGTTTTGGGTGACAGAGAGAAAGAGATAAGGAAGTGCAGAGACTAAGGTTTCTACAAAAACCTTATACGTGTACCTCGTACACAAGAACCACTCAATAAATCACAAATCAAATGAGTGTCCAATGGAACTCCTCAGAGGCAACCTCTTCGAATATATCCCCTCCAAGGATAGTCCATAAATATATTGATGGCCAATAACCCACTCAATCAATTCAGTTCACCAAGCTATATTATTACACATCATTACAACATTTAATAGTATAAAACACACTTCATACATTAGATTATATAATTACAACAATTTAAACACACATTACCATACTTTAGATATACAATCACTTATAATCAGTCTCGATTACGAAAGTCACACTTGACTTTTGTAACTTATAACCTCATTCTATTTTCTAGGATAACACCATTATTCCTATCACAAATATGAGTTCACACAATGTTCACCATAAACAACCGAAAATTTCATTCATTAATCAATATGCATCGAACAAGGCATCTATACATATATAATGCACTATTTTCATTTCAAAAAATTACAAAAACTATATCACAAAACAATTACTATTCAATCACAAACACATTTATAAGACTCAACTAAATCATATCAACCATTTTCTTTACATAGCCACTCGAATATCCTATATCGTATGTCCTTACTCTCCTAAAATGACTCAATTTAATTCTAGCGTTGATATTAATTTAACGTCTTATGTCATTTATTTGCATATAATATTTCTAATTCAAGGAAGTCGTCAGAATGTATCCCGATGTTTATCTTGATCCTACAATCACCATACTAAAGAATGAGTCAGCCAAACTCATACTCCGTATCTAGCAGTGCAATATCATGTCAAACAGTGAGAATCACTAAGCAGGACACTTCCCTCAATCTATTCTACCAGGATTTTTTTCCTTAAAAGTGCTCTGATACCATAAAATTTAACACCCTGTTTCGAACCGGTATATTATCATCAGAATAGTATTAAGCACAACTTAATCATAAATACTGTCAAAGAAAAATAACGTCAGAACTTCTAAGTTGACATGTGGACAAACTTTTTCAATTCTACAATTATTGGTAATTATTACTTGTATGTCAATATGCATTACTTATTTCCCAATTATCTCGTTTATTAATTACAATCTTGCTTCATTAACATTACTGGAACTACGTACTATGAGAGAACACTCTTGTAACACCCCGTATATATCCGGTAATGTTATCATACTATCGTATTAAGCTGCGCTTAATTAAAATGCGGAATATCTTTTTCTTTTCAATTATGATGTCATTATCATTACCAACTTGCTTATTAACAGTTAATAAAAACATTGCCTGTATGTAATTGCAATAAAACAGCTAACTAAAATACCTCATTAAATAAAAATCATAAGCATAAGTCTCTAGTCACGGATCTACAACACGTAGACCGGACCAACTAACAGTTTATACAACTCAGCTCAAAGTGACATGGACAAACCCCATGCTCACACAAATAAGGCAACAAAGCCCAACATCAGTCTCAACATCAAAAGCATAATAATAAAGGTGCAGGAAACATAAACAGCATCCAATCCAGTCATGCTATCAACGAAGCAGTCATAACAATAATCATCAGTCATGCTCTGGCCTCTTGCCACCAGGGACATCAGCCCCCATACTACCTGAACCTGAAATAAGCATTCCCCAAACGTGGGGTGAGATCTCTAAACAAGAAATCTCAGTAAGGCAAGGGGTCCTCAAGGATCTTCCACCCCAAGCTCACTTACATGTGCAATATAAGTTTAAAAGCAGTTCATCATTATCAGTTCTAAAACAATGCAATGCAGCAGATAATCATGTCATGTGTGTCAATACTAATCTACTGGCCAGAGAAATGCAGGAATACGTCTATCTCCTACATATAGTGCAAGACGCCACTTGCATCCACCCCGGATCACCGTATTGTATGACGCCACATACTCAGGCTTACCGTCACGATGGAACAACACATGCATATTAAAAGCCATTACATGTAAAGTTCAATCAACATTTCATATTTTCAAAAGCATGTAACACAGCATGCATATACCATATCCCCAGGGAACATGGTGGAACCACAACATGGCTAAACCGAGGACACGAAAGCTTACCTTGCAAGCTAACACACAAAGCCAAGAGTCCACAGCTCAAAGTCCAAACACAGCAGAATCACAATCTGTTATGGACCAATATTTTATCAATAATTATGCATCTCAAGCATACAACTAAAAGACAACGCCCTTCCTTTACGTTTCACGTCTCAAGGCTCCATACAAAGCCCTAAGCCCTTAATCACTTGATTTTGACTTAGTTCATTAATTACAGAAGTCCAACTTCCTTAACCTAGGGTCCACAAACCCCCAATAGCCTACTGTTTGCACAGAGAAGCTACTGTTCTTCGAAATCCTAGAATATCCGGATATTCATAGTGGCATATCCGGATATGCAATACCCGGATATCTCACTGACCGTATCCGGATATACAATATCCGGATAACAAGGTCCCATATCCGGATATCAATATCCGGATACCATATCCGGATATCGATATCCGGATATCTGTTCGATAAATATTCGGATATTTCACGACAGAATGCAGTTTCTGCATTTCGTGAAGATATCCCTCCAAGGTTCCATTTTTAACACTTCAACACGTTAAAGCATGCATTTTTAGACCCACTTTGGTTAACATTACAGTTGGTTACTTACTTAACCCATTTACATGCAAAGATAACACCTTTAACCCATAAAACACATGATCAAGGTTGGTATAACTCACCAAAGGCTTGAAACAGAAAATGGAGGTGCTCTTGGAGCTCACAACCAGCTCCCTAGGTTCTGACTTCACACCAAACGAAAATGCTTTCACAAAGGTTGGTTCTTTAACACTAAAGGTCACCACTTGGACCTCCAAATGCCAAGACTAAGGCTTTCAACACTCAAACCACTCAAGGCCAGCACCCTTCACCAACAAACAGGGGATGGATACTCAGAACAAGAACCCACCACTCCTCACTAAGCCAACTCTCAAGTGTTTACCAAGAAAGGAGGAAGAAACCAAGAAAAAGGTGATCACTTGGCTCAAAAATGGAGGAGAAAGGCCATGCACTCACACCAACTGACCAGCCACCACTAAAGACTCACGAAGGATCACTAAGGTGTCTAGGGTTTTGTGCCTAAAACACATATATATAGCCATTAAGTCATAACACGCAGTATTAGCCTTAATAGCTACGCAAACGATCTTGATCCCAAACTTTGGAATCTCAACCTACTCATTTTTATAAGAATTATCATATTTTTATTTTATTTTTCTGAGCACCTTTCCGGTACGCGCTTTTCCATAGCCAGTATCAGTTCTGGCATCAGATCTCATTATCTTGACTTGAAACTCATTTTAAAAGTCCTATATATTATTCTAGTAATTATCATGTACTTATTATAATTTTCCGGGATACTTTTTCGGTACGCATTTATACCGACTAGCAGGACCGGTATCTGCACTTTTCTTCCGAAAAGCGACTTTCAGCATTCTTACCCACTAATTATAATTATTAAAGCCTCATAATAATTATTAAGGTCAATTATGGAATTATTTCCTAATTATCACAATTAAATCATTAATTACCTTAATTAGCGGTGCAGGTTCTTACAACTCTCAAACGTATTGTCTCAACAATTACACACACCAAGACATCTAATCACATCTAGATTATTCATTTTAACTACTCTTGTTTTCCTTAACATTTATTAAGGCAACATCACTCCTTAGAAATGGATTTAAGCCTTCTATATTATCCTCATAAGATATCGCAAATATTTATATCAAACTCTTTCCAATGAATCTAATAGTTAGAACTAAAAACTCCAAGCAACACAAACAATTTCTAGCATTTCTGGTAAATCTATATTATCCTCTAATTTATTTCTTTCATTACTTAGTCATTAATTTAGGCATATGAATCGTAGGTACCTTACCTAGCCATATTCATACATTTTGTAATACCCAAATTATCATCAACGTAATGAAGCATATCATAATATTATATTACCAACTATAAATACTCCATAACATAAACTTATACATGTTTGCTAACATAATTAAGCTAACTTATTAAAGAAGGCATAGACAACCCTTATGCTCTTCACAAATACAAACATAACATAACATGTCAAATGGTAATCATGCCTCATAGGAATATATAAACAATATATCACCACAATGCATGTATCATATCATGCTATAATCTCTAAGTCAGCCTCTTGCCTAGAGATGCTTTTATCTCATAGATCTCAATACCTAAAAAATATGCCCAAAACTGGGTGAGATAACAATCTCAGTAAATTAGGGGTTCACGAAGGATTACTCTGCCTCCAAGTTCACATTAAACAATAACATGGTAGAATAATGTAATCATCATAAAGCAGTGCATTAATACTAAACATTATAATGCATCATCATGTAATCCTCATGCAGGTACAATGATAAATTCTACTAGCTAAATACATATCATATGATTTACGCAACATCTTGCTACATATAAGTATCGGGATTCCCCCAATACACTACACTAGGCGTTCCCAATCTCATGATGCCACACTCATAACGCACCACCTAGGATGATAACACATTAACATGCATACATATGACTGCATTACATCAATATCTCAAGTTATAATCAATAATCATATGTATAATATCTCAAGTTAACAAAGCAGTCATATACATGCATAATATCTCAGTTTAACAAGGCAGTAACATATCATACATACAACCAAACATCCTCCCACGGAGTTTTGGTGGAACAAATAGATGATTAACCTTGAGAATCGAAAGCTTACCTTTATTATTAGTACGTAAATGTCCTAGAGACAATATGAGAGTCAGATGGACCCATGTACTTCTTTATTGTTATGAATAAATTTTATGAATAATAGCATTTTTTATCTTGTTTCATATTGCATGTCTCAAATATTGAATATGAGCAACTAGATAAAGTCTTTTGAATGGAACGAGTGTCACATAAAAGATCTGTGATAATGATCACGATCATGAGGGCTCAATGACACCACACGTCCATTGCCAGAAATATGTTCATAGTCTAGAGATACTGATAATGGGCATTGGTGATCTCTGGTAAGACTAGCACGACTCAGCTACTTGCATGGAGATGCAAGGTAGGGTCCTCATGAGCTGCACACATGGAGATGTCTTAGCTGACTCGTGGGTAGACCTATTGGAGAATAGCTCGCACTGAATTGACCCCCAAAAAGATACTACAAGGAAATCTCACAGATAGTATCAATAGGTAATGTCTCTTATTATTTGGGTATGTGTTTCCTTAGACCTAACGTTGTCATATAAACTTGTGCTCTAGAAGGATTACTTTGATTGTATACCTTGTCTGCCTAAAACATGGAGACTCGAAGGTATACACTTGGGCATGCCCAAAGGATTCAGGGTTAGTGTGATAAGCTAAAGGAATTCGTCAATCTCTGGGAGAGACCAGTAAAACTGGGATGACATTTATGGGACTCAAGAATCTATGCATAGTAAAGGAGTCATGAGATGGCCCGCTCTTTAGAGTCCGTAAATGAAGATTCTCTGTTTCGGCAAAAGCTAACCCTAGACCGCAGGGGTTGATACATGTTCCTTAACCTAGGTTGTAATAGCTCATTGTACACTGGTATTTTTAACATTAATTATGATATTAAGTGCAGTTACAATCACAACAGTTCATTTAAAAATTCAAGTAAACTTTTTCCTTTTCATTACGTAAGCATTTAAAATAATAATAAAACTTAATAACAAAATTTGTGATCATAACTGAAATCTAAACACGGAATAAATAAAATAAATGCCTAACTATCATCCATTGCTTATCTTAAGCCACTAAGAGGTTCCCATAAACCCACTTAGCATAATTCTCACTTTTATGATTTTTACACAACTGAACATGGTTCAGTCTTTAGAACATTGTGCGTGATTTAGTGGTTATGAGCCTCTCATATTTTTGTATGTTATTCTAGACTCAATTACCTTTCCAACAAGGTATCACACTCCCCATAAAGTTCTCATTTGCTCCGGTTATCACATTTAGAAGTTGGACAAGCAAAACTGCCAACCAACCCTAAATAGGGCACCAAACATACCCTACCATTTCTGCGATTCTGAACAAACCACTCAACCAATTACTCTCAAATCTTTACAAAGTAAACTAGACACCTTCAGATTTAATTTGACATATCATGAGCCTAATTTGATCAAGAATTGAGGGAGAACTAATTTTTGCAAACCAGTGACCCAACAGCCCCCATGTGCAGGGCCATCAGGGCAGTCTCCACTCAAATGCGTCTCCAAGGATCTACGCAGCCTCAAATGCTACCAAATTTTGTCACAATATAGTTGACATCTCAAGCTTCAAAATTATATATGGCATGTCCCTATTGGACCTCTTTGAAGGGAGATATGTTCTCCCAAAGCTAGCCTAAAAACTGTCATTTTAGTATAAATTTCGATGGCACCTCCTTTGTTTATTCAACCTATCCCACTTTATCAAAAGTGTGTTATTATGCCTCAAGGGTACCTAATAGAAAAGGGTGGCACTCAAGGAAGAACAATGCCTTGGTGCTCTTACAACCCGCGACAATTTATATCATTTTTCTCAATTTACAATTCAATACTTAACTTTATCGAAACTTAAACTCATTACAATCACATTATTCAATTGCATGCATTCTTAACAATTTGCATATAAATCATAACCTAAAATAGGCCTATTTCCCTGTCATCACATACATGCTTTAAATATCACACGAGGTCCATAATTTTACAATTTACAATTCTCCCAAATGGTAAACATAATTACAACAAAGTACCTCACAATACAATAAAATATATCATCAACTAGACTTAGGCAAAATATGGCATGAACAAATATAACAAGATGCATAATCCTAAAGCAATATACAATGTTCATGCCTAAGTCTAGCCTATGCCAAAAGTTGCCTCAAAATGCAAAAAGTCCTCTAACTCCGTAAGCTCATCCTGTGGGCCTCTTGCCCATGGCTCCCGACCCGCTACAACCACCTGAAATAATGCCCCAAACACGGGGCGAGATATACGAATATATCTCAGTGACCTAGAGGTTCTGGAGATCACTCCGCTCAATGGCTCACTGAGATGTAAATGTGCAATAATGAATTATAACAATCAAAACGGGATATAACAAGTGATTTAGAGAAGTAGGGGAGTATACAAGAAAATATACTATGAAGCTGGAACGGTCATAGCCAAAACCACGCAACATCTAGCTTATTGGCCCTGGCATATAGCCTATGAGCTCTCATCCAAGGAGATGTTCTCAGAACATCAACCAAGGCACCCACCACCAATACACCCGATACATTCCTAGAGTGCTCCTCAACGGATAACAGCTCTATGACCTAAGGTCAACTGTGAAAGTAAAATGGCCTTGAAGGCCGATGCATGTAAGGTAGAAAAATAAAAAAATTTCACGCGGAAACATACATGCACATAAAGATCCATGCTTTAGGACAACATGATGTTACCTTGTTTTGGCCTGATCAACCAGGGAGATCAATTGTCAGGTCTGAAGGGTTCAAGCCCTCTAATGTTGATCCACACCACCGTTCGTCAATGATGCAAGAACACCTTCTTGCAAGCCACCAGATGATCACCACAATGAGGCTTGCTATGCGCTCAATTGGTGAAGGTGGAGGCTAGGTATTGTGTTTGGAAAGGTGAAGTGAATTCACTCTAGAATTGGCGCATAAGATAAAGGAGTGTAGGCTAGATTTTTATGAAAAACCATAAGGAGAAGAACTACCCATTTATGCGCACCATTAGGTTAATTAGTAGGATAGAATGAGAAGATTTTCTTACTTGAAAATCTCACCAAATATGCGCATGGTTGGAGGGAATCAAGGATTTGTTTGCAATTCAAAATTGCTAACCACCTTTCATTTGAATCCTTATAAGATTATGTCATTATCCTTTCAAGACTCTGACCTAATTTTCATCACATGACCAACCATTTCATGCGCCCCATTCAGTCCCGTTTTGAGTCCAGATACATTGAGTAGTTGCATTCAAATTTGAATCAACTAACTCACTGATTCTCTTAACCAACCAAATCAGAATTGTAGTACATTTAGATGACAAAATGACACTCACTTTGAATCCAAATTTGCGCACCACTTCATCATTGGATAAGATCAAATATCTTTTCTCAGTGCAGGGAATATTCCAACAAGATCTCATCTTATCCTTTTGTTATGAAACAACTTTTCATAGCCAATTCAAATTCGAATTCAAACACTTGAATTCAAATGTTCAAACATTCAAATTCAAAATTCAAATTCAAATTTCAAAATCAAATTTCAAATTTCAAATTTCAAATTTCAAATTCAAAATTCAAATTTCAAATTTCAAAATTCAAATTCCAAATTCAAATTTCAAAATTCAAATTTCAAATTCAAAATTGAAAACTCAAATGTTTGATAATTAATTTAACTAATTAAATTAATTAGTAATGTCTTGGACTATCCAAGCCCATTACAATGCTCCATGCGCCCTCCACCCTTTAGGTGGGCTTCCAAACAGCTTCTTGGGCTAACAACCATTATTAGGCCCAATACCTTTAAAGCTAGTTCATCATGACTACAAGGTGTTAGTTTGTGACCCATCAGGTCCAACTTAGCCTCTGACATAACTGGGCTTAGGCCCAACAAACCCACAACCCAATTAATAACAACACAGAGCACTAGCAATGCTTTGTTGCCCCAGAGCTAGTCAGATTAATGACTTGATCATCCTATTGCACATATTTGGTTGCCGTATGTATTTGCCTTCGTCTCGGTTATCTTCCCATTAACCTAGGGTAAGGAAATATATCAACACCTGCGGTTTAGGGTAAGCTTTATTTGAAATAGGGAATCTTCAATTTACTGACTCTAAAGGCAGATCATCTCATGATCTTTTTTACTATGCATAGATTCCCGAGTCCCTATAAATGTCATCCCGATTTCTCCGGTTTACAGATAACCTAATCTCTCAAAGAGATTTGACGAATTCCTTCAGCTTATTACCCTAGCCCTGTGCTCTTTCAGGACACGCCCAACAGTATACCTATGAGTCTCCATGTTTCAGGCAGACAAGGCATACAATCAAAACATGCCTTCTAGAACACAGTCTAGGTAATAACTTCTGGTCTAAGGAAAGACATACCCAAATATAAAGAGATTACTCTAATGACACTATCTGTGAGATTTCCTCATAGAGTCTTTTTTTGGGTCTGTTCAGTGCAAGCTATACTCTTATAGGTCCACCCATGACTTTAGCTAAGACATCTCCATATCTGTAGCTCATGAGGTCTTTACCTTGTATCCATATACAAGTAGATAGTCGTACTAGTCTTACCCGAGATCACTGATCTCTAATCTCAGTGTCTCTAGACTAGGAACATATAATTAGGAATAGACATGTGATATCCTTGAATCCTCATGATCGTGATCTCATCACAGATACTCAAGTGATACCTGTTCTATTCCAAGGGGTTTATCCAGTTCATTCATATAATATTGAGACATAATATGAAACTGGATAAATAGTGCTTTTATTTATTTGCGACAAACAAAGTTCTACATCTAGTGTCCTTTATTTAATCAAAAGATTGTCTCTAGGACACCCATATACTAACAAACTGGAACTCCCTCACAGAGTCCTATCCAGTGTAAGTCTGTTACGCCCGAAGGCAACTATCTACTGGCCAGAGATACAGTTCATCCTATGTCCAAAAACTTGTTGGGAGTATGAACTTGTTGGTTGCTTAAAATATTATGATGAAGGACGTTCCCTCACTTTAGTTCATCAAGAGAAAACACTTTTGTTCTCCTGACTTCAACCCAAGTGCACAAGTGCACGCATCAAGTAACAAATGGGACTATTAGTGCCTAGATTATCGGTACCATGAGGATAGTACTCTAATTAGAGCCTTAAAATATTTTAAAAAGAATGAAAATGAAAAGAAAAGTTAGTAATTGACCTGTTTGGTCAAACGTTCCCTACTGTCTTGACAACGTTCCTCAAGAACAATAGGTTCAATCTGACAGCAAACAGCTCTTCGCTTCGTTATATATGATATCCTTCTTGTTGAGAGAAGGAACAACAATATTCATGGGAGAATGACTGATACAAGATTGAATAAAGAAAAATAATAAAAATAATAATAACAATATTTAAGAGACAACAATATGGAGTGATGAAAATACTTTTACAGAAGGAACAGATCCACTGGTTCATTCTTAAATAACTATTTTCTCCACTCAAGCCTTAACACTTTTGGCTTTGATCAGGTCTTTTCACTGCCAACTCTAATTCCTCAGCTCATGGACTAAATGGCTCACAAGTTTCCATATTCTTATGGCTCCCTTGACTCCAACATTTACTTAGCACAGGACTTTTAGTGAACGAGGTGCTCCCTTATTCGTAAGGCAACCAACAATGTTGTTTCCACAACGCTGTCTTCCCCCTCTAGTTAAGCTATCTAAAATCCCTTCCTTATGGAAGTTCCTTTCCCAGTATGTGTTCAATTTCCATTGATACACAATGAATATAGCTCACTTAACCAGAGAAATACAAAAGCTTCAGTACAAGAGTTTTGAAAATAGTTCTTTAACTTCACAGTTTTTCCATTCCACAGATAGCTTAGACTATGGTTACTACTTTAAACATAATTATTCCATACTGAAATCCCATAGACCCGAGATTCAGTTCAGAGATAACGAGTGGAATAGAAGAGAAATAACAGGTATATTTAACTAGAAACAAATTAGTTTACAACAAATTAAAAAATGGAGAAATATGGTTGTTGCTCATGAGGAGTCTCAAGTGGATGATATAGAATAGAGAAGAAGTTGTTGTCACTTAACTAATGCTAAAACTATACAACTAAAAACGCAAAACTATAAAATAAACTAAGTGATCTCTTCTTAACGAATTCAATGATTTTCTTCGTGCTGGAACGTCCTATTTACAGGCAGAAGAGTGGATGGAAAAACTTGTAATTCCTATTGAGTTGTTTTCTTGACTGCATGAAAGGCGGGTGTGAATAGTGCTCAGAGGGACGCAAGTTGTTTGGGTGAGACACTTATTGTTGAGATTTGTCTTTTCTTCTGCAGTCCCTCATGCCTTGCTTTCCTTTTATCCAATAGGAACTCTTTATTCCCTGTTGTGCATGTTTCTTCCCACTTGATTAAAGTGTATAGAGGGATAGAGTTAGTGGAGCAAGTGTATTTAATGTTCCCATTCCGTTCCCCCTTTTCTATATTTCTCAAATGATTACATCATCATCCGTTCCCCCACTGTGTTTTTGTCACAATAATATAAATACGTGCTTTTAATGCAAAAGTTGCTCATCAGATGAGGGAACGGGTGGTATTTTGCTATCAAAATGGGCTTAGAGAGACACGAACTTTCGTCCCATCATCTCCCATGCTTGCTTTTTTTCTCTCTCACCCAATGGTTGCTCTTTATTCTCTGTTGTACATGTTTCTTCCTGCTTGATTGTTGTACTTCTTTCTACTTTTTGGAAGCTTTTTTTCAACGTTTCCTACAAAGTGATCAGAGAGATGGGTTAGTGGAGCAGGTGTGCAAATAAGTCAATCCGCTCCTCTTTTCTTGCATTCTTAACTGATTATATCATCATCTGTTCCTTTCTGGTGCTTTTGTTCCCAAGATCTAGAAATGTGTTTATAAGGCAAATAAAGGTCACCAGATAATGGAATGGATGGAATTTTACCATCAAAATTAGCTTAGATGGGAACGAATTTTCATCCCATCAAATACCATCCTCAACCCTTAAAACCCTCTATTTTGAGAGAAAATCCACACCCATTCCATGGATTTTTGGAGGAAAAATGGTGTTCTTGGAGTTGTTTGCTTGAGCCATTGCTTGAATATTGTGTGGAAGAGTCCTAGGCCTTGATCCTTGGTAAGTTGCTCTACCTATTGATGATTATTTTGGTGGATTGAAAATTGAAAACCTAGAGCATGTGTGGCTGAATTGATGTGGTTGGGGACTGATGGGACGAAAATTCGTTCCCATCTACGCCCATTTTGATGGCAAAATACCATCTGTTCCCTCATCTGATGAGCAACTTTAGCATTAAAAACACTTGTTTTACACCTTTATGACAAAAACACAGTGGGGGAACAGATGATGACGCAATCCTTTGGAAATCATATAAAAAGGGGAACGAATTGAGGACATTTAATGCACCTGCTCCACTCATTTAATTTCTCTGAACACTTTGCAGGAAACGTTAAAAAAAGTTTCAATAAAGCATAAGCGGTGCAGCAATTAAGCACGAAGAAACATGTACAGTAGGGAATAAAGAGTTCTCATTGGCTGAGAGGAAAGAAAGACATGGGGAACTGTAAACAAACGACAAATCTCAACAATAAATGTCCCATCCAAGCAAGTTGCAAGCCTCCAAACACGGTAGCCATCGCCCCGTCTATACAATCAAGAAAACAACTCCAAGGAATTTATAAGCTTGCCATTCACTCTTCTGCCTATAAATAGGACGTCCCAACACGAAGACAATCATCGAATTCCTTAATAAGATATCACTTAGGATCTAATTCCTTAAGAAGAGATCATTTAGTTTATTTTGTAGTTTACTTTTGTATAGTTTTAGCTGTAGTTAAGTGACAACACTTCTTCTATATTTTGTAACATCCACTTGAGGCTCCTCACGAGCAACAACCATCTTCTCCACTTTTTATTTTGTTGTAACCTAACTTGTTTTCTTTTTAATACAAGTGTTATTTCTTTCATTTCCACTCGTTATCTCTGAATTGAATCTCGGGACTATGAGATTTCAGTTTAGAATAATTATGTTTAAAGTAACAGTCATGGGCTAAACTATTTGTGGAACGGAGAAGCTGCAAAGTTCTTAAAGAATTATTTTCAAAACTCTTGCGCTGAAGCTTTTTGTATTTCTCTGGCTAAGTAAGCTATATCCATTGTGTATCAATGGAAATTGAACACATACTGAGAGAGGAACTTCCTTAAGGAAGGGATTTCAGACAGCTTAGACAGAGGAGGAAGGTAGTGTTGAGGCAACAACATTACTGGTTGCTTTAGGAATAAGGGACCAACTCGTCCATTTAAAGGTTCTGTACCAAGTACCTGTTGGAGTCAAGGGAGCCATATGAATATGGAAACTTGTGAGTCATCTAGTCTATGAGCTGAGGAATCATAGTTGGCAGTAAAGAAACTGGGACAAAGGCAAAAAGTGTTAAGTTTTGAGCAGAGAAAATAACTATTTAAGAATGGAGCAGTGACTCCGTTCCTTGTGTAAAATTGTTTTTAAACCATCCACACTGTTGTCATCTTGATTACTGTTATTACTATTGTTATTTCTTCTTTATTTAATCGTGTATCTATAAATCTCCAATGACTATTATCGTACCTTCTCTCAAGAAGAAGGATTACATACATAACGATGCGAGGAGCTGTTTGCCATTAAACTGAACCTACTGTTCTTGAGGAACGTTGTTAAGACAGTTGGGAACGTTTGACCAAACATGTCAATCACTAACTTTTTTTTTCATTTTCATTTTTTTTTAAAATAGTTTAAGGCATTAATTAGAGTTCTATCCTCGTGTGAACGATAATCTGGGCATTAATACACCCATTATTACTTGATCCGTGCACTTGCGCACTTGGGTCGGAAGTAAGAGAACAAATCTATTTTCTCCTGTTGACTTAGAATAGAGGAACATACTCCATCATAATATATCTTTTTCAACCAACATCAAACCACCCAACAAGTTTTTGGCGCCGTTGCCGGGGATAGAAACACTAAATCTTGTCCTTATCACTGTTTTTAGTACATACTCTGTATATTGTATACTTTTTTTATTTTTTCACTAATTCTGTTGTTCATACCATCTGTGTTTTATGGTTTATGAGTGAAGAGTCTGAAACAGATTCCCACCACTCCACTGAAATACCTGAGTTCTTATTTGATCCTTAACCAGAACGTACCTTACATAGAAGAAGAAGAAATCTGAGGGAAAATATTTGTGAAAACATGGCTGATCATAACAATAATGAAGAAATTCCTCCTGAACAAAACTTTAGAACTTTGGATGCTCCCTTCAGGAACAGACCAGAAAGGGGAGTAATCCTTCCTCTTGTAGCACCTAATTTTGAATTGAAACCCATCACGTTTCATATGATCAGGGAAGTCGGAGTCTTTAATGAACTCCCTACAGAAGATCCCTACATACACCTCACAAACTTCCAAGATATCTGTGATAATTTTAAGGCTGAGGGTGTGACAGAAGAGAGTATGAGAATGAGGTTGCTCCCTCACTCCTTGGGTTTAAAAGCAAAAACATGGATGAAAACTCTCACCCCTGGATCAATACATTCTTGGGAAGAACTATAACACCTCGTAAATTTATACATGTATTATTATGTGTGAAATGTGGTTTAAAAAGGAAGGGTTAGTGAAAACCTTAAAATTAGGGCCAAAATATGTGAAAAGGGCAAAATGGTAAATTACCAAACACGTATCCCTATGCATTAAAAATTGAGTTAAAGGTCTCAAATGATAAAAATAATGCCGGAAATGGATTCAGAATGAAAAATCGAGTGGATAGGCAAGTTTCGAAAAATTTGATGAATAGTGAATTTTCTGGCGTAAAATACTGCGGTATAATTGTACCGATAAGCGAGAAAATATTATCAGTATTTTTAGGAAACAAAAATATGACGTGAATGAGAAAAATACGTAGGTTATGAATTTGTGGGTTAAATTAAGTGATTGATTAAAGTTAAATCGCGTATGGGACCCACCTATGGTTTAAGTGACTTATATGTCACATTTAAACAACACATTCTCTCTCCTATTCTCTCTTCTTCCCTGCGCACACAGCCCCTCCATCACCCATTTCCTTTAAATTTCCATTTCTCCATAACTTGATCATTTCTCCACCATTTCCAATGATTTTTGGCTTGAAACTTTATGGAAAATACCTTCTAAATCCATTAGTAGTACTCTTAAGCCTTGAAACCGTCTCATTGGTGAGATTTTGGCCAAAGTCAGTCACGAATTTATGGAGAAAAATTCATGTTCATGGAGTCATTTGGCCTTCCATTGCTTGTATAAGTCTTGGAGGAGTATCAAGCTTTGATTGTGAGTATGTTTCTACATCATTTACAAGGTTAATTTGGTAGATCATATTTATGAACCCTAGACCTTGAATTGTTGATTTGTGATGTTAGAGAGCTCAAATGGAAAATGTGTATTAGATGATAATGTCTTAGAATGATGTGTTAGAGCTAGAAATGCCATGAAAATTATTGGTGAAAAATATGATTTTGTAACTTAGGAAAATTTGAGGTGGCATGAATTTGTGAAGTTGAATTGTGTAAGGATTGTGTTGGTGAGTTGTTGTATGATGTTACAATAGGATTATATGAAGAGTATAAGTGTTAAGTTGAATTGAAAACCTTGGAGTACCATCCCTTGAAGAATTCGAACCATAAAGAGCTTGGAGGAAAAATTATGTAAAAGTTGTGTAGTTGAGGGAGTATGAGTGAAGTGGTGTTTAAATGGATGGTAGGATGGTATGTTGTTGTGGATTTGGAAGGAAGAATGTTGAATCTATTGAGTATGTAGTAAATTGACCTATAATGATGTATAAGGAAAAATAAATGTAAATAACCCTTTGGCCTAAGTGAATGAGTTTGTGTATAAGTATTTTGAAGGTGAATTGGTTGTCTTGAAATTGTATTGATGATCATGTTGTTGATCTTAGGTTGCCTCTCACGGACGCTATAGAAGCGGATTAAGCTTGGAGCTTACGTTGTGGAGCATTGGCTTCGGTGTTGAGGTAAACCTTTGAAACTTGGGTTTAGTCCCTTGTGTGCTCCACCACACCTAGTGGAAGGTTGTGGTTGGATTATATGTTTTTGGCATTGTGTGAATATGTATGTTCATGCATTATTGCTTGATTGTGTGACATGCTTAGAGCATGTTGTGTGTGGATTGTTTGATCTCTGGCCAGTAGATGTGTGTTGGTTTGGGCTTCCGCTTGAGATATCCTTTGGGGATTCCAGTCGGGTTGTTGCCGTGGGGCCGACTCTGGGAGCGGTACTAGGATGATCCAAACGTGGGACTTTCGCTGGATAGGGCTCATGAGGAGTTCAAGTTGGGTTTTTCCATGGGTCGTCTCATCCATGGGAGAGGCACCAGGAAGATTCTGGGAGTTATATGACGGGGTCCTTGAACAGAATCATGATTTGGATGTTCTTGGTTTTGTCCCCAGTTGTTTGTGATATTGTATGTCATGCATTTTACATAATGTTAATTTTTGCACATTGAGTGAGCCATGGGGTGGAGTGATCCTCTAGTACCCTTGGTTTACTGAGATATATTTGTATATCTCACCCCGCGTTTAGGGACTTCATTTCAGGATATGTTGTGCATGGAGGAGTTGAGCATGAGGTGCATATGTAGGGCATAACATATTGGAGGATTCCACTGGATACACATAGCATAATGTTTAATATTTTGGACTTAGGTTATGAACTTGTTGCATGTTGATATTGCCATGCTCTTGTATGTTCATGACTATATGTAAAGCCCTTTAAAATTGATGTATAGTTATGCCTTTAGTTTATATAGGTATTTTGGTGAGCATGGGACTTGTCCATGACCACACATGTTTTATTTTGAGGCATTAAACACTTGTGATGTAAAATAAGCCATATGATATGTAAATGGCAACACAATTGGTGAATGAGGTTAAATGGTACATTGGTATTAGAATATGTATGAGGGAAGGGCCTAGAGCCTATATTAGAACTTGAATAATGTGTATATTCAGTATCAAGGTGTTAGAGTAAGTTAAATCACTCATTTTGTGTCTTTAAAGCTGTCATCTGTCATTTTTACTGCAGGGTAATCGATTAATTTCCATGGGTAATTGATTACCTGAAACAAAGGACGTGAAAATTGAGCCACTGTGAACAAAGTAACCGATTACCTGAGCATTGGTAATTGATTACCTAGTTTAGTAATCGATTACCTGGAAACAGGGGAGCTGAAATGAAGCTACTGCCTCATTTTGAATCCTTGGGTAATCGATTACCATAGTGAAATTTTTGAAAATAATGGCTTTTCTAGACTGAAATAAATGGTATTGCTTAGAGGGGTTGTAATGCTTCCGCAAGTATTGAAATTACGATTATAGTGTTGTTTTAATTATTTACGGAAATAGTTAAATGTTTAACAAGGAGAAATTGATAAAAGAAAAAGTTCACCCGTAACTTAATTAACTCAATTACTGTGATTGTAACTGCACTTAATACCATATGCAATGATAACATTTCCGGTACGTAACGGGCTGTTACAAGAACTCTCTAACAAATTCATAGAGAGGTTTCTCCCTATGTCTCGCCAAGCTGATGTTAGGGCGGAGCTCTCTAATTTCAGGATGTTTTATGGAGAAAATCTCTATGAAGCTTGGGAGAGATATAAGGACATCATCAGAAAATGTCCAAATCATGGGGTAGAGAGTTGGGGAGTGTTACAATCTTTCTATAAAGGGCTTGATCATACTTCTCAATCACATTTAGATTTTGTTGCAGGAGGATATTTTTTTATAGGAACTCTTGAATCCAGGTATGAAATCATTGAAGGCACTACAGAAAGATGTCTCCAGTGGCCATTAGACAAGGTGAGCCCTGTAAGGAATCCTGGCATGCTAGAACTAGAGAAACAAACTGCCATGGAAGCCCAACTATCCTCACTCATGAATGAGGTGAAAAACCTGAAAATTGATCAAGAATCACCAAGGATGGATGTCTTACAACTCATAGCAGCTGAAACTGAACCATGCTCAGCCTGTGGTGACCTCCATGATTCAACAGATTGTCCAGCTACTGCCTTGGTGTGTTATGTAGAAAACTTTAGGAACAGGAACTTCACCCAAGCCAGAGACAATCAGCAAGCAGGACGCAACACCAATCAAAATCTTAGAGGAACTATAATGAAGGATCAGAACCATAACCAACAGCAAAACACCCAACAAAGTTTTTGGCCCTTAAATTGAAATTATGTATTAGATAAATATGTCTTAGAATGATGTTTTATGATGATTGAGCTCATAAATTTTATTGAGGAAAGTTCTTGTAACTTAGGAAAATCTGGATGATGAACTTGAAACTTTGTGAAAATGGATTGTTGTGATTGGAAAATTGAGTTGTGGAGTAGTTATAGTAGTTAATTATATGTTGTATGGTGTGTTTAATGTGTGGAATTGAATTCAAAATCTTTTGGTGAAGGAGCATGTGCATTTCGGCCAAAGAAAGGAAAATGGGGAAGGATGATTCTAAAATTGTGTAATTGATGATGTGAGGGTTTGAACCAAGTTTAAATAGGTTGTATGATTGTGTGATGCATGTGAATTGGAAGAAAAATCATTGGATGTTCCTAGTTGTTGATTTAGGGCTAAAGGGGGAAATTAAGGAAAAATGATGTTGAGCTGTGATTTAATGAAGTTGTGAACTTGAATTGGTGTTGTGATGAGCTCAGGAAGTCATAGGAATGTTGAAATAAAACTAAAAACATGGTTAGGTACTTAAGGCCTTAATGGCCGAATCCTATGTGTGGGAGTGAGGAAGTGTTTGCATTGTGTTTTTGACTTGTTGTACAAGTGAATTGATGATCTTATGTGTGATCATTGTAGGTTGTCTTCCACGGACATGATCTTTGAGGATTGCCTTTGGTCCTTGACCAAAATGGTTTGGGTAAGTACTTATATCACATTTGCATGAATGCTTGAATGACCAAGGTGTCTAGTATTCTATATAAAAATTTGAAAGTAATTGGTTAAGTTGTTTGTCCCGAATCGCAAAAATGGTTATGAATGTTTGGTGCCCTATTTTGAGTTGGCTGGCAATTTTGTTTGTCCAAATTCAAACGTTGATAACCAGAGCTAGAGAGAACTTTATGAGGCGTGTGAGACCTTGTCGGAAAGTTAATTGAGTCTAGAATAACATACTAAAATATGAGTCTTATAGTTTGGGAATTTTGTGCAGTGTCCAAAAGACTAAACCATGTTCATTTGTAGAAAAACCATAAAAGTGAGATTTATGCTAAGTGGGTTTATGAGAACCCATTAGTGACTTAAAATAAGTAATGTATGATAGTTAGACTTTTATTTTATTTATTCCGCATTTAGAATTCAGTTATGATCACAGCTTATGTCATTACGTTTTATTATTGTTTTTAAACGATTATGTAATGAAAAGGAAAAAGTTTATTCGCATTTTTGGATGAACTGATATGATTGTAACTACGCTTAATATCATAATCAATGTTAACAACATTGATACGTGACGGGCTATTACAATTTACAGATATTCAAATATGAATGTTGTGCAGGTATTTGACTGTACAATTGAAAATAATATGACAGAAACAATATGCATGGCAATACAAGAGGAACATAAAGAAAAAAGTTAATTCACGTAATTACCTAGGGTAATAGTGATGTTTTCATTGAAGTCTTCCGCTTAAGTATTTAAGTACACTGTGCCTTAAATACCATATTGTATGTTGACAAGCTGATTGCAAGCGGGGCTTACATCGGCCATAGAGAAATGCTTCTCGATGGGAGAAGAAATTCAAAGAGATTAGAAATGCTTTAGGGGGTTTCGTAGAAGAGAAACTTTTTTGCTCCCTACAATCATGATTCCCGGGAATGTGATGGGAAAGTTAGTTTCCCAAGAATGTTACCAAAAGTTGTTTGGTAGGATAAGATATTATCGAGAATATTGACTCAAGTTTCATGTATTTATGTTTGGTTGATTGTCGAATATTATTGGGAATCTGAAGTGATTTTACAAAATTACCCTTTATAATTCTCAATTGACCCTCCAGTCTTCTCGATTCTATTTATAGTTCAATTGACGAATAAAAAATCAAATCTTGACACGTTTAACAACTGGGTCTTTTCAACAAAACCACCCACATACAGAGCAATTTGAACTACAACCACAATCATCCTCTACTGTGCCCATTCCTTTCCTTTAATTGGAATTTCCATCAACGAGAAAATGCTTCTCATCATCCTCATCACGTTCTTCATTCTTTGTTCCTCGGATCAAAGCCTCTGTCTCTGTGAAATCATCCTTGTTGGTGTCGGTGATAGCACCAGAATCAACCAAGCTTCTGATCCGAAAAATCCCCGGAGACAACGGGATCCCAATTTTTGGTCCTTACAAGGATTGTCTCGATTATTTCTACAACTAAGGCTGTGACAAGTATCAATCAACGATTTTCAGCAGCAACGTGCCACCTGGACCCTTCATTGCTCTAAACCCAAATGTCATCGTTTCGCTTGATGGTAAAGGCTCCTCCATCCTCTTCGACGTGACCAAGGTTGAAAAGAAAAAGTCTTCATCGGAACCTTCATGCCTTTAGCTTTTTAGGTCATTCTCTTTATAGGACAAACCTTGGTGACCCCAAGCTTGGACTCGATGGTCCAAAGTTGGTTCAGAAATGGGTGTTGTTTCAACTCAGCCCTATTATTAGATTCAGTCTTCCAAAAATCATCGAAGAATCTGTGATTTGTCACGATGATGGCCATTGTAGGTAAAGATGAAAGAGAATGCAAAGAGGAACAGATGAAAATAACACCAAGAAGAAGGGTATTTTTGTCCCGAAAAATATGGTGCATTTTCCCTCCGGGTGAGATTTCAAGAATACCACTCATCTGGTGGTATTTTGGAATAGGATTCTGCTTCATAATTTCAAATTCCAAGAATTTGATTTTCCCATAATTTTTTTTTCCAATCCTAGTACCAAACATGGGTAAATAAGATCCTCACTATCAGTTTTTTGGGAATAAACAAAAAAACCTATACCAAACGCCCCCTTAGTCACTTTTGATGGCGTTTGACTAAATATCTAGTTAACAAATGACCTTTTTGCCTTACTTTCTTAATTCTTTCCCAACCAATGACTTGGAGTATTTAACTTGTAATTTTGGGTTCATAAAAGTCATGAAATATTCTTCCACTAAATCATTTCAAAGTTTTAGGTAACTTATTTTTAATAGTATTTTTACTCCAAAACTTTTACTATTTAACTAATTAATCTCTTTTAACTGATAAATAATTTCTAATTATTTAATTTAATTGTTTGGATTATTATATATAACATAATACTCTAGTGATCTGTTTAGTGGAAGGATGCAAAGGCAATCATACTTAGTTTGTATTCCGATTTTAATTATTATGAATCAAGGAAACACGAACACCTCGAAATATAGGGAGCATCGTGTCCGACACTCTTCGACATGATGTCCGACATGCGGTCAACTTTCCTGACATGTTGACCATTTCAACACGCGAATTTGACCTGCTATCTTTCTTCTCTCTCTCTGCCATCCGCCTCCGTCTTGCTGTGATCTAGATCCTTCATTGTTATCGCCTCGCCTCCGTCTTACAGGTCTGCTATTTTTCGATTGTCCCTCTCTCTACCATCCGCCTCCATCTCGCTGTGGTCTCTCATTTACTGGTTTGATTCCTGTTTCTTCTTGTAATAACGTGTTGATTCCTTGATTGATGTGGCATTTTTTTGGACTGCATGATTAAGAATCCAATCCTAAAGATTCACAAATATTCACAAATAAAGAAGAATAAAAATATTCACAAATATTCACAAATCCAATCCTAAAGATCAAGAATATATGATATAAGATAAACCAATCCCCGGCAACGGCGCCAAAAACTTGATGCTCTCCGACAAGTATACCGATCGCACAAGTAATAAAATGATAAGTAAAGTTCGTCTCCACAGGGATTGGGATCGAATATCAAATAAATTTTCTCTTAAGGAATGGAAGATTTCAAATAGGGTTTTTGACAAATATTGTTAATTTGATGGAAATTGAATTTTGAAAATAAAAGACTTGTTTTTGTATTTTTAGATTGAAGAATAAAACAATAAAATTGAAAATTGTTTTGTAAAGATTATGAGAAAAGCATTGTAGCCAGGGTTCATTCACCAAATGATCCCCGCTTTTTACTCCGGATTGATTTACAATAATTATTTATATAATCACTCAGATAAATTATCATCTAAAAAGAGTTAATAGTTAACCCTCAATTCCTTGCAGGGTTAACCCTTTAATCCCATGAGAAACCCCAATTCCTTGCAATGTTTCTCATGGGATCAAGCAATGGGCGCGATAATTTAAGAATCTGCAATCATATACACCTCTATTCCTAGCACGCATACAGATTGCTATCTTACTCCCTTTCGAGATCAAAACCCCAATATTCCTATCTAGGGTTTTGATACTCAGAATATCCACAACTATCAGATCGATCAATTCTAACAAAGGGAATATAAAATTCGCACAGAGTAAAGATAAAGATAATTATATAAATCAAAAACCACAAATCAATCTTTCGTATCAAGGGTTCACATATGGATCTTGACCCTGACTACAATAAAAAGGATCTAGCCGATCAACATCATGATTGCTGATCTAAAATTCAACATAACTAAATAAAAGATAAAGAAAATACTGGAATGAGATGAAGAACAAAGAATGCCACAGAGCCCTTCTCCTCCAGTCTCTCCAGATCTAGATCTGCCCTAACTTGTGTGTCTCACTGTATGTCAGAATGTGTGTGTCTGAGTTCTTCAGAAAATGTGGCTGACCTAATCTGCAAAAGGTCTTTTTATAGCCTTTTCTTTTCTTTCCAAAAGTGCCCCTCAGAAATACGGTAAATCTGTCCCGCAAACCGGCGCCAGTTGGCGCCGGGTTGGCGCAAGTTTGCGTCGCGCCACTGCCTGATTGCAAAAAGTCGGAACATCTTCTACGTAAAGTGGCGCCACTTGGCGCCACCCTTTTAACAAATTGCTTGAACCTTGGCGCCACTTAGCATGGATTTGGTGCTAAGTGGCGCTGTCTTGCTTCAATGTGGCGCCAGTTGGCGCCACTTGCAGGTCTCCGTGTAGAGTTCGTAAACTGGCGCGGGTTTGCGCCAGTGTGGTGCTGGTCCGCGCCATGTTTCTGTAATTATGGACTTGCATCAACACTCTTTTATAATTTGTAGTTTTCACTCCTTTTACCTGTATAAATACAACCAATAGGTGAGAAATATAATTGAAAATAAAGAATCATTATAATTAGCAATTATAAATATAAGTTGCTTTTTTATGAATCAATTATTTTCAATTTTAGTACAGAAAACTACACTTGCCAGAGGCACATCAAACCATTCCCAGATTTAAACATTGTTGTCCCTAGCAATGTAAAAGACTTAATCCAGGAAATATTCAATTAATCCAACATAACAATCCATAGACACTTTTGGACACAATATGCCATGCATGCCTGACTCAATATCATAAACTTCCAATATTTTCATCAGCTTTTTAAAGATGCAAGCCTACATTGATTACCCCTTACACAGATAATAATATTCACTCACACTCAGTGTTTAAGGGTATCATGAGTACTCAATTATTCAAAGTTATAATACTACCATAGGCTTGATCATATTCTAAAGAATTCTTAAAATTGAAGAATCAAAAACATGCATCAATTGATCAAAAGGACTTCACAGGTTGTAACTTGGCCGGGATAACAGGTAGGAAAATATGGATAATAGTTCAAATAACAATGAGATTGAAACTGATATTATTTCACTTTAACGAATTCAACTCAATTGTTTTGCTCCACTAACATTCCCATGGAATTTCGGGAATTAATTCCTTCCACCACCTTTTATTTTTTTCCTTTTTCTTGCTTTTCACTTTACCCTTTTTTTTATAAGGGTATATATGAATTTTTTCATCCCTTAATTCCTTGACCTATATGGAGCTTACCTCAATTTCTTTATTTTATTTTCGACACATTCATTGATTCAATCTCAACTAAGGTAAGTCCTATGGATATTGGCTAAACCATTATTAATCAGGCCACAGGTCATTTTACAACAAATCAGTTCATGCTCAAAAGTGCTAGCAAGGGAAAATTTCATACAGGTGGGTTATTTTGCCCAATAGCTAATAAGAACAAAATGCCTTTATCATATTAATCAATGCATGCATCACAAAGAAACAAATCAAGTTCTAGAGTATTACAACAGTGAGGCCTCTCAACAAAAATTTCAATGTTTAGGCTCAAAACCTCACAGCTATGGTATCAATGCAGACTCAAGAAAATTGACATCAGACATTATCAAAATCCACAATATTAACTCAGACAAACGAGCAATCATGCAATCCAATTATGCCTATGCAATGTTATGCCAGAAAGTCATACAATATATTCCAAGAATTTAATCATGTACATTGACAAGATGAGCACATTTAAACCTGGGATTTGTTCAAAACACACTTTTATTTAGCACACAAAATAACTATAAAATAACTAAGAAAATTAAAAGAGTTAGAATATCTCCCCTGATAGAAGAATTGCAGTTCTAAGGTGCAAGCCTACCATTCCCTGATTTAGAGCATTGTTGTCCTCAGCAATAATTAAATCACAAGAAGGAAGAAAATCCTGCACAATAGAACAAACAGTGGCATATAGAAGAAACTATAATGCACACATTAAAACATCAGAGAAAAATATACCAACACAAAATAACTTAAAAATACGAAACAAAAAAATAAACTAATATACAAGATCTCTGTCAGCAAGGAGATATGATCAGCCCTCCATGTCATCCCCTTCAGTAGTGTGGGATGACTCAGCAATTGAAGGATCTGGTGGTACTGGGTGCCTTCGTGTATGGGACCACCATTCCCAGATTTGATCCAAACCATGGATCCATGTTAAGAACTCTTTGAAGCTTTGATTTTTTCGAGAGATAGAGTCTCGGTGTCTCTTGTCAAACTTCAGCTCTCGGTGTCTTTTCCAACTTGTATCAAAGAAGTTCACTACTTCCTTTCTTCTTACCTTCTTCTTTGTAGGAGTATGCCTCTCTTGAAGCGTTCTCACCTTTTTGACATCATCAATTAAATTTTTAGGAAGATCTTTCACTTCCACTTTTGGGGTTCCATCTTCTTTGTCCTCATCTTTGAGATTTTGAGGAAGCTCAACTGCTACATCTTTTTCTTCCTTAAACACTTCAAGACTAAAACAATCGTTTTTGTGAGAAGATTGTTTTAAAGAATCAAAGACATGAATAGTGACAGTCTCATCATTCATTCTTAGCTCTAGCTTCCCGCTTTCTACATCAATTAGTGCACGAGATGTAGCTAAGAAAGGTCTACCCAGCAAAAGTGGCATTTCAGCTCCTCCTTCTATGTCCAACACCACAAAATCAGCAGGGAAGATGAACTTGTCTACCTTCACAAGAACATCTTCAATTATTCCACTAGGCTTTCTCACAGACTTATCAGCAAGTTGAAGAGATGCCAAAGTGGGTTTCAAATCAGTAATCCCCAGAGATTTACAAACAGACAAGGGCATTAGATTTATACTTGCCCCAAGATCACACAAGGCTCTACCAAATTTGGTGTTCCCAATTTCAATAGGAATATTGAAGCTCCCTGGATCATGACGCTTAGGCGGGAACTTCTTTGTAATTATAGCACTACACTCTTCAGTGAGTGTCACCGTTTGGCATTCCTGCAACTTGTGCTTCCTTGACAAGAGGTCCTTCATAAACTTGGCATAATTGGGCATGCCAGCCAAGGCTTTAGCAAAAGGAATATTTATATGTAATTTCTTGAAAATATCAAGAAATCTGCCATATTGTTGCTTTTGAGCATCCTTCTTGAATCTGTCAGGATAAGGTGCCATGGCTCGCACATATTCAGGATTTAGCTCAAACTTCTTCTTTTCAGCAACAATAGGAGGCTCTTTTTCTTCTCCTTTATGAAGAGATGTCTGGACATTAGAAGGAATCTCCTCTTCTTTTTCTGGCTCCTCCACCGCCTTAAGCTTTTCTGGAGCTCCTACCACCTTACCACTTCTAGTTGTGATAAACATACAATCCTCTTTGGAATTTTTAAATGTGTTACTAGAGGAAGTGCCTGGATTTTTATCAGCAACTTGCTTAGCCAACTGGCCAACTTGATTCTCCAAATTTCTGATAGAAGCACTCATGTTCTTTGTAGTGGCCCTAGTCTCTTCCATGAAGGCATTGTAATGTTGAGCCATTTGTCCAACTAACCTCTCCAAATCAGAAGGTTCCTTAACTTGGACTGGTGGAGGCTGCAAGTAGTTGTTGAAATTGTAATCCAGTCCTGTGCCTTGAGCTCTTCTCTGAAAATTGTTATTTCCAGAAGGGAAATTCTGATTACTAGGAATGTTTCTTGTGGAGATCTTCGCTCGTACCATACTCCATTCACTTGCACTTGTTGAGGAGAATCAGAAGATAACAAAGATGAGCATTCATTGGATTCATGCTCACCCTTGCAGTATTCACAAACCACAAATGCAACTTGCATAGTAGAAAGCTGCATCTTGTCCAGCCTCGAGGTCAAATTTACTAGCTGTTGTGCTAGCAATTTACTTTCAGCCAGAACCGCATCATTGTTATCCAGGTGTAGAATCCCTCTCTTAGGCTTGGCTGTCAAACCTTCATTTTCATTGGCAGCCATTCTTTCTATTAACTCAAGAGTCTCATTTGCTCTCAAGGATTTGATGCTACCACCTGCTGCACCATTCAGCACCATCCGAACTTCAGGTTTACACCCATTAAAAAAAATTCGGACCTGATCACCATTGGTCATGGGGTAATGAGGACATCTCCTCATTAGATCCTTGAAGCGGTTCCATGCTGCACACATAGTTTCACCTTCAGCCTGGGTGAAATTGGTGATATCATTCACCATTTGGTTAAACCTCTCCATGGAAAAGAACTCAGCAAAGAATTTATTTGAGAGACTCTCCCATGATGGAATACTTCTTGCTGGTTGCCTTTCCAACCAATTCAAAGCCTTCCCCTTTAGAGCAAAAGGAAACATTCTCAGCCTGACTGCATCATTGGACACCTGGGGGTGTTTAGTGGAGTCACAGATCATCAGAAATCTGTCAATGAACCTGTGAGGGTCCTCATCAGCCTCTCCACCAAACTGAGCGCGCTCTACTAACTGAATATTGGCAGACTTGAGCTCCCAATGGTTGTTCCCCACTTCTTGATGAACAATGCTTGAATTCAGTCTGTTGAATGCTGGTGTAAGAATTGTATCCATGAGTGGATTGTCCACTTCATCATTATTCCCAGCCATTGTTTGTGCTTCTTCGAACAGAATTCCCAACTCGTTGAATGCAAGCTTCTTCCGAGCAAGTTTTCTGTTCCTCTTTTATGCTCTAGTGATTTCCAAATTAAGTGGAAATTCTGGGATTGTACTTCGCATACAACTCCGAAAAGAGATCAGTAGCACTGTTCAAATAAAAATAACAATAAAAAAATAAAAAATAAAGAAGAATAAAAATATTCACAAATATTCACAAATCCAATCCTAAAGATCAAGAATATATGATATAAGATAAACCAATCCCCAGCAACGGCGCCAAAAACTTGATGCTTTCCGGCAAGTATACCGATCGCACAAGTAATAAAATGATAAGTAAAGTTCGTCTCCACAGGGATTGGGAGCGAATATCAAATAAATTTTCTCTTAAGGAATGGAAGATTTAAAATAGGGTTTTTGGCAAATATTGTCAATTTGATGGAAATTGAATTTTGAAAATAAAAGACTTGTTTTTGTATTTTTAGATTGAAGAATAAAACAATAAAATTGAAAATTGTTTTGTAAAGGTTATGAGAAAAGCATTGTAGCCAGGGTTCATTCACCAAATGATCCTCGCTTTTTACTCCGGATTGATTTACAATAATTATTTATATAATCACTCAGATAAATTATCATCTAAAAAGAGTTAATAGTTAACCCTCAATTCCTTGCAGGGTTAACCCTTTAATCCCATGAGAAACCCCAATTCCTTGCAATGTTTCTCATGGGATCAAGCAATGGGCGCGATAACATATGCATCTGCAATCGTATACACGTCTATTCCTAGCACGCATACAGATTTTTATCTTACCCCCTTTCTGTTAGCATATGGGTGTCCTAGAGACAATCTTTTGATTAAATAAAGGACACTAGATGTAGAACTTTGTTTGTCGTAAATAAATGAAAGCACTATTTATTCAGTTTCATATTGTGTCTCGATATTACTGTTAATATTATATGAACGAACTGGATAAACCCTTTGGAATAGAACAGGTATCTCTTGAGTATCTGTGAAGAGATCACGATCATGAGGATTCAAGGATAAAGCATGACTATTCCTAATTATAACTACCTAGTCTAGAGACACTGAGTTTGGGGATCAGTGATCTCGACTAAGACTAGTACGACTTATCTACTTGTATATGGATACAAGGTAAAGACCTCATGAGCTGCAGATATGGAGATATCTTAGCTAAAGTCGTGGGTGGACCTATAAGAGTATAGCTCGCACTGAACAGACCCAAAAAGAGACTCTATGAGGAAATCTCACAGATAGTGTCATTAGAGTAATCTCTTTATGTTTGGGTATGTTTTTCCTTAAATCAGAAGTTATTACCTAGACTGTGTTCTTGAAGGCATGTTTTGATTGTATGCCTCGTCTGCCTGAAACATGGAGACTCATAGGTATACTGTTGGGCGTGTCCTTAAAGGGCACAGGGCTAGGGTAATAAGCTGAAGGAATTCGTCAAATCTCTGTGAGAGATTAGGTTATCTGTAAACCGGAGAAATCGGGATGACATTTACAGGGACTCGGGAATCTATGCATAGTAAAAGAGATCATGAGATGATCTGCCTTTAGAGTCAGTAAATTGAAGATTCCCTATTTCGAATAAAGCTTACCCTAAACCACAGGGGTTGATACATTTCCTTACCCTAGGTTAATGGGAAGATAACCGAGACGAAGGGAAATACATACGGTAACCAAATATGTGCAATAGGATGATCAAGTCATTAATCTGACTAGTTCTGGGGCAACAAAGCATTGCTAGTGCTCTGTGTTGTCATTAATTGGGTTGTGGGCTTGTTGGGCCCAAGTCCAGTTATGTCAGAAGCTAAGTTGGACCTAATGGGTCACACACTAACACCTTGTAGTCATGATGGACTAGCTTTAAAGGTATTGGGCCTAATAATGGTTGTTAGCCCAAGAAGCTGTTTGGAAGCCCACCTAAACAGGTGGGTGGTGCATGGAGCTTAGTAATGGGCTTGGATAGTCCAAGTCATTACTAATTAATTTAATTAGTTAAATTAATAATCAAATATTTGAATTTTGAATTTTGAATTTGAATTTTGAATTTTGAATTTTGAATTTGAAATTTGAAATTTGAAATTTGAATTTTGAAATTTAAATTTTGAATTTGAATTTTGAATTTGAAATTTGAAATTTTGAATTTTGATTTTCGAATTTGAATGTTTGAACATTTGAATTCAAGTGATTGAATTCGAATTTGAATTGGCTTTGAAAAGATGTTTTATAACAAAAGGATAAGATAGGATCTTATTGGAACATATTCCTTGGATCAAGAAGCATCTTTGGAGCACATTCTTGGGTTGTTTGGGGCGCATGATTGAGTGCTAAGAATGTCATCTTATCACTTAAAACAAAGCTCCATTCAGATTTGGTGGTTGAGGGAATCGGTGGGTGAGTTGATTCAAATTTTGAATGCAACTACTCAATATATTTGGACCCCTTTTAAGGGCTGAATTATGCGCATGAAAAGTATACTATGATAGTTTATGAATTTAAGTTTAAATCATTTTGAACTTAGTTTCATGAGGATAAGATTGGAGGTTGTTGGCAAAATTGGTTTTGCAACAGCTCCACCTTATCCTCCCCTGATTCATGCGCAACTTTCAAAGAAGTTTGAAAATTGGTTTTCATTTTTGAATGAATTAATTCTCTCCTCCTCTCCAAGGTGTGCGCATATATCACACCAGTTCCTCTCCTTAGGGTTTTCAAGAAAACCTAGCCTACTCTCCTTCATCTCATGCACCATTCTGTAGGGTAGTTCACTACACTTCTCCAAACAGAATACCTAGCCTCCACCTTCACCACTTGTGCGCATAGAAAGCCTCACTGTGGTGTTCATTTGGTGGCTTTCAAGAAGGAGTTCTTGCATCATTGATGAACGGTGGTGTGGATCACCATTAGAGGGTTTGAACCCTTCAAGCCTGACATCTGATCTCCCCGACTGATCAGGCCAAAAACAATGTAACATCATGCTGTCTTAAAGCATGAACCTATGTGTGCATGTACGTTTCCGCAGTAAAAATTTTATTTTTATACCTTACATGCATCGGCCTTCAAAGGCCAGTTTACTTTCACTTTCGAGATCAAAACCCCAATATTTCTATCTAGGGTTTTGATCCTCAGAATATCCCCAACTATCAGATTGATCAACTCTAACAAAGGGAATATAAAATTCGCACAGAGTAAAGATAAAGATAATTATATAAATCAAAAACCAAAAATCAATCCTTCGTATCAAGGGTTCACATATGGATCGTGACCCTGACTACAATAAAAAGGATCTAGTCGATCAACATCATGATCGCTGATCTAAAATTCAACATAACTAAATAAAAGATAAAGAAAATACTGGAATGAGATGAAGAACGAAGAACGCCACAGAGCCCTTCTCCTCCAGTCTCTCCAGATCCAGATCTGCCCTCACTTGTGTGTCTCACTGTATGTCAGAATGTGTCTGTCTAAGTTCTTCAGAAAATGTGGCTGACGTAATCTGCAAAAGGTCTTTTTATAGCCTTTTCTTTTCTTTCCAAAAGTGCCCCTCAAAAACACGATAAATCTGTCCTGCAAACCGGCGCCAGTTGGCGCCGGGTTGGCGCAAGTTTGCGCCGCGCCACTGCCTGATTGCAAAAAGTCAGAACATCTTCCACGTAAAGTGGCGCCACTTGGCGCCACCCTTTTAACAAATTGATTGAACCTTGGCGCCACTTAGCATGGATTTGGTGCTAAGTGGCGCTGCCTTGCTTCAATGTGGCGCCAGTTGGCGCCACTTGCAGGTCTCCGTGTAGAGTTCGTAAACTGGCGCGGGTTTGCACCAGTGTGGTGTTGGTCCGCGCCATGCTTTTGTAATTATGAACTTGCATCAATACTCTTTTATAATTTGTAGTTTCACTCCTTTTACCTGTATAAATACAATAATAGGTGAGAAATATAATTGAAAATAAAGAATCATTATAATTAGCAATTATAAATATAAGTTGCTCTTTTATGAATCAATTCTTATCAATTTTAATACAGAAAACTACACTTTCCAGAGGCACATCAATGCTCCTTTTGTTTTTTTGAGTTTTATTGTTTTTCTTTTTTAGTTTTACTCTTTCCTTTTTCTTTGAGGATGAGGGTACTGAGAATATAGATAATGAATTAAATTTCACATACTATAAACATACCGAGCCTATTTCTTTCAAAAAAAATTCTCAAGAGTAATGAATCATAAGGCTATTTGAATATTACTGGGTCGTCGGCCGTGGCAATGCCTTGTGCTTTTATAACATATCTTTATTTATTTTACATGAATCAACACTTTCTTGCTAAAAAGATATAAACAAAAGAAAGGTGGAAACCACTTTCTAGAATAAGCTACAGTGTTTAAGGAATGATATTATGGAAATGATTTTTTTTTGATTAAATTGATGGATATTATTAATTTAGTTTTGTTTTTTTGTTAAATTATGGAAAATTAAATTAAATATACATTATATAAATTAAAAATATTATTTAATATTAAAACGTGCCCCAACGAAATTCATATTTTTTTTAGAATTGACGTGTCGGAGTGTCGTGTCACGTGTCGCGTGTCGAGTCGGTGCTACATTGTTGTGAATGACCAGAATGCTTAGTTGCATGATTCTCATTTTCAGATTTTGGTGTCCTTGTGATTTGTATTAGAGGAATGAAGTCCTTCCAATGCTGCTAGAACATTTAACATAGGTGGTCTAAATTTGGGGTCTGTGTTCAAGCATTGCAATGCAAGTGCAGCAGCAGCTTGTGCTCCTTTCTTGGAGTATTCACCACCCAACCTAGTATCCATGATTCTTAACACTCTTCTGCTATCACTCAGGAAGGGCTTTGCCCAATCCACAAGATCTTCATCTAAAAATTCAGGTCTATCATCTTTCATGGCACGCCTTCCTGTTAATAACTCTAACAAGACAACGCCAAAGCTGTATACATTACTCGTTGGAGTCAAATGACCTGTTCAAATGAAAGCCAACTTAGCAAAATGGAAAGTCAGGCTCATGACATTCAGCACCATCATTGTCATTCCTGTTATGCTTTTATCGTGTCTCCTCCTCCCTAATCTCTCTCTATTTCATCCTAGTTCTTGTTTTTTTTTTATTAAAACTTCCACCTTTTATAATGTTTGATTGTGTTCTTGATGTTCTTATTTTACGGTGTATTCTTAGTGTATGTTTTTTCCTTTTGTGAAGAGCGCTCCTACAATTTTTTTTATAACAAAATGCTGCTACAATTTTTGGTATTGGGTGTCGGTGAATTTTTTTGCTGCTGTTGCCATTTGTTACATCATATTTTTCTTTTTTTTTTCTCTCCCTTTATGTAACACCTTGGATTGCGATTTTGAATCAATTTTTCTTATGTGGTTTTGGATTGGAAAAGAAAGTTGAGAGATAATATTTTGATGGATATTATTAATTTTGTTTTATTTTTTGTTAAATTATTGAATATTAAATGAAATATACACTATATAAATTAAAAATATTATTTAATATTAAAATGTGTCCCAACGTTTCGAAATCCATAATTTTTTAGGATTAACATGTCGGAGTGTCGTGTCATATCGTATCACGTGTCACGTGTCGTGTCGGTGCAACATAGGTTACGATGGGTTCCTATAATTGTTAGTTGAAGTCCGTATTAGTGGTTTTGTATTATGTTTCTTTTACACAACCTCTTGGACAATGTACAATTTTGCCTATGTATACTCTTTTTTTTTTTTTTGGTGAATGTATGTATACTTCTATTTATTTGTGCTAAGAAGCTCCATAATATTTAAATATTTATTAATAGGATAAGTATTAAATCCTTAACCATTTGGTTAAAACCAATTTAATACAAAAGTTTAAACAGCTAATTGAAAGCCACATTAATAATTTTATATTATATTTCTATTACGCAGTTAAACTACAAAATCCTATCAATTCTCAATGGGAAGTAAATTATTTACTGTGGCAGTTTTAAGCTACTAGACTACTTCCTATTATATCTCTACGTTTGAAGATGTTAACAAGCAGCATGGAAGAACCTACTTCATTATTTTTTTCTTCTAAGGAATAGAACAATAAGTAAAGAGAGAAACTGAATGAATCCTAAATGAATTATGGAATATCAATGATCTTTAATGATTTAAAATCTAGAAGAATAAAATCATACATATCGGAAACTCACAATGATGATTTCTTTTTGTTATATTTTTTTTAATTTATTTTTTATCTTAATATTTTCTTCTTCTTTTTTTGTCTTCCATATTTTTTTTTTCATTTAGACTATTTTTCAATTTTTATTTATTGATTTTTCAACATATTTAGTCTTAATTTTTCTATTATTTTATTTTTTTCCTTAATCTACTTTTTTTATTTAGACACATTTTATCTTTTTTCTATTTTTTTTTCTTTTACTCTTTTTTTAAGTGTTCTAAGCTTTCATAATATTAGATTTTTTACCACTCTATTTTCTTCTTCTAAGAAGAATAAAGTAGGTGTATTTAGTTAAGTTTCTAACCATATTAAGAAGGGTGCGAATGAAAAAAACTATAGAGGGCTAAGTGATTAAAAAAAAAACATAGAGATATAAGTGATTCAAAGCAAAATCATAGGAGTTTTTTTGAATTTTTCCCTAAAATTTAATCTGACATTCCAAAGGGAAGAAAACTACTACGACAAAACAAAAGCACAAAAAATACATTGGAAACAGTTTAACTATGCTCAAGGGAGGATTATATTTACAAATTTTTTGTTTATAAATTCTTACAAACTACATTATATACTCGCGGAAGTACACTAAGTTACACTATCTACTTCCCGGAGTAGATAGTACAATTTGCAAAAATTTGTAAAAAAAATTTGTAAACAAATCTTTCCCCCGTACTCAAGATAACAAAAACATTTGCATTTTGAGTCTTCAATGAATATTTGTCTAATAGTATGTAGAAACGTCTGGATAGTTTTGTAGAGATGAACTGGTTTGCTTTAGGTTTGATGTTTGCTCTTTTGTTTTTGGTCAATTTGAGTTTCTGCTATTGACTTCATTTTGGTTTTCTATTTTCCAAAAACCAGAAGTCATTGATGACATAGGATTACCTAGGGTACTGTGAAATATATACAGGGTGGAAATCAATAGAGACCATTAAGAGACTTAATACACTAACACAAAAAAGGGCAAATCCCTATGCAAGAACTCCCCAGGGTTGATTGTACACAAACAGCTCAATAATTTTATTGGCATAATTTTTTGGCAGCAACACCAGAAAAATAGTGTTTGCCTCAAATACGAGGTCAGATCCTAATAGTTTTGTGTCAGACTATATTTCTGTCACATCCGCATAAATACTTTTGCCTAATTTTATATCCAAAATGTTTTGATTTAGCTAAATGTTAAATTAGAAATTCAGATCTTAACACTTTGATCAAGACAAAGGAACTATACCTGTAGCCAGATACTCTGGTGCAGCATAACCTTGACCGATAATTTTGGTTGAAATGCGAGTATTATCTCTGGTAGGACCATCTCTTGCCGAGCCAAAACCAGAAAGCTTGGCATTGAAATCCTGCATATATATCAGGCTACTCTTTCAGAATGGAAACTTATATGTAAACCAGAATATGTAGTCATTGCAGATTTACAAACCAAACTTTTAATGTTACATACTGAATCAAGTAGAATATTGGAAGCCTTTAAAAAATGAAAGATAACATTTGCATCCAGGGAATGTAAGAATGTTAATCCTCTTGCAACACCAATTGCAACGTTGACCCGTGTAATCCAGGCAATGGGTTGAACACCTTCTGCTAAAATATAAAACAAAATTTAAGGTATTATAAATAGTAATATGGCTCAATATTTTAGCTCTTGTACTACGCGGCTCAATTTGTTGTTATACTCAAAATCATCAAAGGTTGTGTTTTATTTAGACAAATGAAGACAATTAAAGAGATAGAATTAGAAAATTCATAGAAAAAAATACTCCTTATTAAACTAGATAGAGAGGGTACGGACTAGGGCAATCCTTATATGCAGCCCTACCTTCATATTTGTAAAGAGGTTGTTTCCCATACTGAAACCTCTAACCTTTTAGTCACAAAAGAGAAATCTCACCACGACTTAGGCTTGCCCTCTTGAAATTCAGAGAAAATAAAAACATGAAAAAATTTCAAGTTCTGTCATCCTCTGGATCAATTTTTTGAATCACCTTCATGAACATGGTTTCAAAAAGACAAAAGCTATATATGAAAATAATAATTTCTTTTTCCAAATTTCCGGGAACAAGAGTCAAGAAGCCATTTTGCATATATTTGATCATTCTTATGCCAAGCAACAAACCAGATCCCAGTTACCTCCACAATTTATAACCATACTTTTTAGGAATGTTAAGGGACGCGAACCCTTAATGGAGATATCAGTAACAAGCAAAGAACAGAGAGAAAGAATCGGGAAAAGAAACGAAAGGAATTTGTATATTTATGAATGATTCGACCGAATGCTAGATGGCACCTTTTATTACATGTGTCCTTGTTAGACCCCTTAACTCCAGCACACTACTAACCGCTTGCTAATCTATTAACACATAGACAGCTTTGTCTCAGTAGGACTCAATAAGACTTGACTCCTATGACTTACTAATGTAATCCTTAGCCACAAAGGAGCTCCCACTATCCTCTTGGACTTGGGCCTACCAGCACTCCTAACATTCGCCCCTGCTGCAACAGAAACTTTGTCCTCAAGGTTTGAATTAGGCAAAGAGAATTCTGGATAATGCAAGGTAAGATCATCCTCATTCTCCCAAGTTGCATCCTCTGGAAGTGAGTTAGACCACTGGATCAACCATTGTGTATGTTCTCCATGTACATTCTGAACAAGCCGACTCATCAATGCAGCTAAAGGTTGCTGAATAGGACAGTTTTCATTGCTGTCAGCTGGTAAAGGAAGTTCTACAGTAGTCACATCACCCTTATATGGCTTAAGCACAGAAATGTGGAAGAAAGAATGTATCCGACAACCTTTTGGCAACCCAATCTGATAAGCTACAGGACTTAATACTCTCACTATAGGAAAAGGGCCAAAGTACCTGTAAGAACCCGCACTGCTAATTAAGGTAATTAGTGAATTAATTATGATAATTAGGAAATGATTCCATAATTGACCTTAATAATTATTATTGGGCTTAAATAATTATACTGAGTGAGTAAAAATGCTGAAAGTCGCTTTTCGGAAGAAAAGCGCAGATACCGGTTCTGCTACCCGGTATAAATGCGTACCGGAAAAGTATCCCGGAAAATTATAACGAATGCATGATAATTACTAGAATATTATATAGGACTTGTAAAACGAGTTTCAGGTCAAAATAATGTGATCTGATGCCAGAACCGATACTGGCTATGGAAAAGCGCGTACCGGAAAGGTGCTCCGAAAAATAAAATAAAAATATGAAAAATCTTAGAAAAATGTGTAGGTCTAGATTCCAAAGTTTGGGATCAATATCTTTTGCGTTGCTATTAAGGCTAATACTGCGCGTTGTGGCTTAAATGCCTATATATACTACCATTAAGAGGGCACACAACCCTAGGCAGCCACTATTCATACGTGGAGGAGGCTGCTGAATGTGTAAAACACTATTCAAATGCCTCCCTCACCATTCTTGAAGCCAAGTCTTCATCTTTTGCTTGGTTCCTCCCCTTTCTTCTTCATCAAAACACCTTATGAGGGTGGGTATGTGACTTGTGAGTGTGGAGAGTTGTGTTTGGGAGTGTCCAGCCACTGTGTGTGTGAGGGTTGAGGGGCTGAGTTGGTGTTCCTTTGGTGAGAGTTCTTATTTTTGGCTTGTGAAGCTCCAAGAAGCTTCCTTTGTGTTGAAAGGGCCAAGCTTTGAACCATTTTCGCACACCTTTGTGTGGTCTGAGTTGTGGAGCTGTTGGAGAGCTCCAAGAGCACTGCCTATTCTGTTTTTGAGCTTTGGTAAGTTATACCAACTATGATCATGGGTTTAAATGCTTAAAAATGGAACCTTGATACATGTATTGAGCTAAGTTAATAACTTAAGGGTGAGGTAGGTTAAACACACCTAGAAATGCATGTTTAAGTGCTTTTAATCGGTTAAAAAGTTGAACCTATGGATTGGATATTCACGAAATGCAGAAAATGCATTCTGTCGTGAGATATCCGGATATTGTCGGGCAGATATCCGGATATCAGTATCCGGATATGATATCCGGATATCCATATTCGGATATGGGGACACCAACGAACCTGTTTCGGTAAAAATTCGATATCTTGAGCTACAGAGCTCCAAATCGAGTGCCGTTTGGACCTATGTGTAGCTAACACATAAGGCTATAACCCTGTAGATTTAGTAGCTATTGGATAAGTGGTTTGATCTCAGTATTAGTTTAAAGTCGCGTCTTGGTTGCTGGAAATTCAGTTGGCAGCAGTCACTTTGCGAAAATCATAACCGGAGTTATAAAACTCCGATTGAGACATAAGATATGTCGTTGGAAAGCTTGTGAGGTCTAGTTTAACATATTAAAATCTCAGAATTTTTGGTAAAGAATTACAACTACAGTTTTAATAAAATGGAACCTTGGGAGTGATATTTCACGAAATGCAGAAACTGCATTCTGTCGTGAGATATCCGGATATTTGTTGAACATATATCCGGATATCGATATCCGGATATGGTATCCGGATATTGATATCCGGATATGGGATCTGGGTATCCGGATATGGTATATCCGGATATGGTCAGTGTGATATCCGGATATGGCATATCCGGATATGTCCCTTGTGATATCCGGATATCCTGGGATTTTGCAGAACAGAAGCTGTGCTGTGTGAACAGTAAGCTATTGGGGGTTTGTGGACCCTAGATTAAGGAAGTTGAACTTCTGTAGTTAATAAACTAGTCAGAATCACATGATTAAGGGCTTATGGCTTTGTTGGAAGCCTTGAGACGTAAAACGTAAAAGAAAGGCGTAGTCTTTAAGTGGTATGCTTGTGTTGCATAATTAATGATATATTATTGGTCCATATCAGATTGTGATACTGCTTTGTTTGGACTTGAGAGGGGTTGGACTCTTGGCTTGGATAGCTAGCTTGCAAGGTAAGCTTTCGTGTCCTCGGTTTAGCCATTTTGTGGTTCCACCATGTCCCATGGGGATGTGGTTTATGCATGCTGTGTTACATGCTTTGATGTTTTGGAAATGCTGTTGAGCTATTATATGCAATGTGCTTTTATGATATGCATGTGGTGTCCACCTATACGGTAAGCCTGAGTATGTAGTACATACAAGATGGTGAGGCTGTGGGTGAGGTGCAAGTGGTGTTCCTTGTACTCATGTGGGTTTAAACGTATTCCTGCATTTCTCTGGTCACTAGATTTGATAAACACACATGGCATGATTATCTGCTGCATCGCATCGTTTTGGAACTTATATTGTAAATACTGTTTTTGAACTTATATTACACATGTAAGTGAGCTTGGGGTGGAAGATCCTTGAGGACCCCTTGTCTTACTGAGATTTCTTGTTTAGAGATCTCACCCCACGTTTGGGGACGCTTATTTCAGGTTCAGGTAATGTTGAGGGCTCAGGTGGCAGGAGGCCAGAGCTGAGCTAGACTATCTGTATTTTGCTGACATGATGGATGCTGATTATTTGACTGCTGTTTATGTTTTCCCGCTTTGATTATGATATTATGCTGAGACTATTGTTGGGCATTGTGCCTTATTTGGTGAGCATGGGGTTTGTCCATGCCACATGGTTTTGTTATTGTCTTTTAATTGAAGTTGTAATTAAAGTATCAGGATTTTGACCCAGGCTATGTGTTGTAGTCCTGCGGCTTTAGATACTCACTTTATATTTATTCATGAGGTATTTCAGTTAGTTGTCTTGCAATTTACATACAGGCAGTATTTTATGAAATTGATTAAGTAATCAAGTTGGCTAAGGTTAATGACGTCATAATTGAATTAAAGAAAAAGTTATTCCGCATTTTAATTAAGCGTGGCTTAATACGATAGTATGTTAACAATCCGGGTTAACACGGGCTGTTACATTTTATGGTATCAGAGCACTTTCTAGGGAAAAGCCTGTATGTATTGCAATAACTTAGGGTATTTCGTTGCATGTCCACTTTGCGTTCTCTCTTATTGGTGTGTGTTATGATGATGCATATGTGACCACATTGCGTGGGCCTGATCAACTCATTCTTTGTGTAACTTGTGCAGAGTCATGGTGCCACCAAGGAGGAACCCTAGTATGAGCGAGGATCAATCGGATCCTATCCTGGCTGCATTAGCTGAGATGCAGGCGGCCCGACTAGCCGACCAGGAGGCCACGAGGTTGGCAAACTAGGCGATGTTGGACGCCATCAGAGAGGCGAACCGGCGAGCCACTGCTGAGGTTCTGGAGGAGAACCGGATGGCCAACATGACTATGATGAGGGTCATGTTGGAGGAGTTGAGGGCTGGTCCTGCTGCTGGCCAGTGTCCTCCACCACCTCCACCGCCGCCACCGCCTCCACCTCCGCCTAGTCAACAGGAGGACACCCAGAGTCAGATGGGTGAGGGCAGTCACTTGACGGGGGCTTTGCAAACCATACCCGTATTTGCTGAGGATCGTGACGAGATCGACCGCAGGCTGAATGCTTTCCGCAAGCATAAGCCACCTTCTTTCGATGGATCTTATGATCCCATTGCTGCTGCTAGATGGTTACAGGCGTTGGACAAGATCTTCCGGATTATGCAGTGTACCGATCCGCAGAAGCTGATGTTCGCCACTTACATGCTGGAGGGCGAGGCCCATGAGTGGTGGACCAACATTTCTCACATCTACGAGATGCAGGGCCGTGTGATGACGTGGCCGTTCTTCGAGGAGTGTTTTTTGGGTCAGTACTTTCCATATGACTCTCAGGAAAGGAAGCAGGGAGAGTTTGACCGTTTGGTGCAGGGCTCGTTGTCTGTCGACGAGTACCTGGCCAAGTTTAATGAGCTGGTCAAGTTCGCTCATTTCCGCATGGCGAGACCGACTCCTATTTTCCTTGCTGCTAAGTTCCGGAGGGGACTTAATGAGGACATTGCTGGACATCTTGCTGGTTCTGCTTCGAGAGATTTCGGAGCTTTGGTGCAGCAGTGCCGCAACATTGAGGACTACTGCCGTGCGGTCAGGCCAAGAAGGCCAAGATTGAGGTGCCACAGGGTACTGGTGGTTCTGCTCCCTGGAGGAACAAGAAGTTTGCAAACAAGGGCAAGGGCAAACAGTTGGCGCCTAAGCAAGCGCCAAACCAGTTTAAAAAGACTTCTACTCAGGGGAACGCAGCTAGACCTCCTGCTCCCAGATGCTCGGGATGCGGGAAGTCACACTTTGGGCCGTGTTCTACCGGACAGCTGATATGCTTCCAGTGTGGCAAGGAGGGCCACTACTCCAGAGATTGCCCGACGGCGAGAGTTGCTGCAGTGCAGGCTGTTCCATTGCAGATGGTTCCTACTGGGGCACCAGCCGTGCCACCTACTACGGGGCGTGTGTATACTTTGGATCGTCAGCAGTCGGACAGAGCTCCGAACCTGGTCAGAGGTACTGATACCATTGGGGGTTCAGCTGTTGATGTATTGTTTGATTCCGGGGCAACGCATTCTTTTGTTGCTACCCCTATTGCTGTGGGGCTTGAGTTGCCCAGTGATGTGCTTTCTCCACCGATGCGGGTGACCACCGCCACCGGAGAAAAATGTTTGACCTCCACTGTTCATCGCGATGTAGCGTTTCAGTGGGATGGCCGTGACTTCTCGGTAGATCTGATAGGATTGCCGATGGCCAACTTGGAAATTATTCTGGGCATGGATTGGCTATCCAGAAACTGTGCATTGATTGATTGCTGTGCCAAGAGAGTGGTGATGTCTCCGAGTGGATCCACAGCCAGTTCCTCACCGTTCATTTCAGTCCTGCAGGCGAGGAGGGCCTTGAGAGCAGGGGCATTTGGCTATGTCATGTTGGGAGGTTTGGTGAGTGGGACACAGGAGGATCTCACTGGCATTCCTGTGGTGAGGGAATTCCTCGAGGTGTTTCCCGAGGAGATTCCTGAGATTCTCCACCGCAGAGGGAGATAGAGTTCTCCATAGACTTATTGCCTGGTGTGGGGCCTATATCGTTGGCTCCATACCGGATGTCGCCACTAGAGTTGGTGGAGCTGAAGAAGCATATTGAGGAGCTTTCAGCAAAAGATTTCATTCGGCCGAGTGAGTCTCCCTGGGGAGCAGTGGTCATTTTTGTGAAAAAGAAAGATGGCACCATGCGGTTGTGCACCGACTACAGACAGTTGAACAAGGTGACAATCAAGAACAAGTATCCTCTTCCACGCATTGATGATTTGCTGGATCAGCTCAGGGGTGCTTGCGTATATTCCAAGATCGATCTCCGGTCCGGTTACCATCAAATACGGGTAAAGCCGGAGGATGTCCCAAAGACAGCGTTTCGCTCAAGGTACGGGCATTATGAGTACTTGGTGATTCCGTTTGGACTCACAAATGCACCCGCAGTGTTCATGGACTACATGAACAGGATCTTCCAGCCGTACCTGGATCAGTTTGTGATCGTCTTCATTGACGACATCTTAATTTACTCCAAGACGGAGGAGGAGCATGCTGAGCACTTGAAGATTGTTTTGCAAGTGTTGAAAGAGAAAAAGCTATATGCTAAGCCGTCAAAATGTGAGTTTTGGCTCAAGGCGGTGAAATTTCTGGGTCATGTGATTTCCGCTGATGGAGTTGCAGTTGATCCTAACAAGATTGAGGCCGTGATGGACTGGGAGAGGCCCAAGACGGTTACAGAAGTGAGAAGCTTCTTGGGTTTGGCAGGGTACTATAGGAGGTTCATAGAGGGATTCTCCAAGATGGTGCTACCGATGACTCGCCTTACCCGAAAGGAGACTCCATTCGTGTGGACACATGAGTGTGAGGAGTGTTTCCAGGAGTTGAAGGAGAGACTGACTACTGCTCCTGTGTTAGTCCTTCCTGATCCTGCGGAACAGTTTGAGTTATACTGCGATGCCTCTGGAAAGGGGCTAGGCTGTGTGTTGATGCAGAAAGGGAAAGCTGTTGCCTATGCTTCAAGACAGTTGAAACCTCATGAGGAGAACTACCCGACTCACGACTTGGAGTTGGCAGCCATTGTTTTTGCTTTCAAGATTTGGAGGCATTACCTGTTTGGCATGAAGTTTGCTGTATTCAGTGGTCACAAGAGCCTGAAGTATCTGTTTGACCAGAAGGAGTTGAACATGAGACAGCGAAGATGGATGGAGTTCTTGAAGGACTACGACTTTGAGTTGAGGTTCCATCCTGGCAAGGCCAATGTGGTAGCCGATGCTTTGAGTCGAAAATCCGTGAGCTTATCCAGCTTGATGATGAACGACTACGAGGTAATTGAAAAGTTCAGAGACTTGAGAGTGAACTCCTTGTTTGGGGGTGCACTGCTTGAGATGGAAACAGCAGAAGTGATTAATGAGCTGATGGAAAAGATTAAAGAGGCGCAAGTGCAAAGAGAGTGCCTTGATTATGTGAAGAACCAGGACGGTGTGTCTTGGAACGAGGATGGATTATTACTGTTTCAGAAGAGGATTGTTATTACTCGAGGGTCATTGAACGAAGAGGTTATGACAGAGGCTCATAAGGGCCGGTTTACTATCCACCCTGGTGCCACAAAAATGTACCAGGACTTAAACAGAAATTTTTGGTGGCCGGGCATGAAGAAGGACATAGCGGTCTACGTGTCCAAATGCCTTATTTGTCAGAAAGTGAAAATTGAGCACCAGAAATCGTCTGGTAAACTTCAACCTCTTGAAATTCCACAGTGGAAGTGGGAGAGTATTTCCATGGACTTCGTGGTGGGATTGCCTAAAACTCAGGCTGGTTGTGACTCTATTTGGGTCATGGTGGACAGATTGACCAAGTCTGCCCATTTTCTTCCAGTGAAGGTGAGCTTCACTACAGAGCAGTTGGCCAAGCTATATGTCCGCGAGATTGTGAGGCTTCACGGGGTGCCCGAGAGTATCATCAGTGATAGGGACCCGAAGTTCACATCTCGGTTTTGGGAGGCGCTGCAGGAGGCTTTTGGTACGCAGTTGAGATTGAGTACCGCCTATCACCCTCAGACTGAGCGGACCATCCAGACATTGGAGGACATGTTGAGAGCTTGCACATTGGAGCAGGGTTCTGCATGGGATAGGTACCTTCCGTTGGTAGAATTCTCGTATAACAACAGTTTTCATGCTAGTCTGGGCATGGCACCCTACGAGGCGCTGTATGGTAGGAGGTGTCGGACTCCTACTTGCTGGTCTGAGGTTGGAGATAAAGAGCTTTTTGGCTTGGACTTTGTCCAAGATACTACCCAGCAGATCCAGATGATCAGGGAAAAGTTGAAGCAGGCGCAGAATCGCCAGAAAAGCTACTATGATGTCAAGCATCGGCCACTGGAGTTCAGTGAGGGTGAGCACGTGTTTGTGAAACTTTCACCTATCACCGGTATTGGACGGGCACTCGGAGTGAGGAAGTTGAGCCCTCGGTTCATTGGGCCCTACCAGATCCTTGGTAGAGTAGGACCTGTTGCCTATCGACTCGCCTTACCTCCGAACCTAGCCAACATCCACGACGTGTTTCACGTGTCTCAACTTCGGAGGTACATAGCAGATCCTTCGCACGTGGTGCAGCCGGATGATGTGGAGGTTCGGGAGAACCTAAAGACTCCCGTCGGACCACTCAAGATCCTCGATCGAGGCGAGAAACAGCTCAGAAGCAAGATCATTCCGATGGTCAAGGTGCAGTGGACTGGGCGTAGCCCCGAGGAGTGCACGTGGGAGCGAGAGGATGAGCTTTTCCGACAGTATCCCGACTTTCGAGACAGGTATGTTTCTGATTTTGAGGACAAAATCCTTAAAAAGGTGGGGTGAATGTAAGAACCCGCACCGCTAATTAAGGTAATTAGTGAATTAATTATGATAAATAGGAAATGATTCCATAATTGACCTTAATAATTATTATTGGGCTTAAATAATTATACTGAGTGAGTAAAAATGCTGAAAGTCGCTTTTCGGAAGAAAAGCGCAGATACCGGTTCTGCTACCCGATATAAATGCGTACCGGAAAAGTATCCCGGAAAATTATAACGAATGCATGATAATTACTAGAATATTATGTAGGACTTGTAAAACGAGTTTCAGGTCAAAATAATGTGATCTGATGCCAGAACCGATACTGGCTATGGAAAAGCGCGTACCGGAAAGGTGCTCCGAAAAATAAAATAAAAACATGAAAAATCTTAGAAAAATGTGTAGGTCTAGATTCCAAATTTTGGGATCAATATCTTTTGCGTTGCTATTAAGGCTAATACTGCGCGTTGTGGCTTAAATGCCTATATATACTACCATTAAGAGGGCACACAACCCTAGGCAGCCACTATTCATACGTGGAAGAGGCTGCTGAATGTGTAAAACACTATTCCATTGCCTCCCTCACCATTCTTGAAGCCAAGTCTTCATCTTTTGCTTGGTTCCTCCCCTTTCTTCTTCATCAAAACACCTTGTGAGGGTGGGTATGTGACTTGTGAGTGTGGAGAGTTGTGTTTGGGAGTGTCCACCCACTGTGTGTGTGAGGGTTGAGGGGCTGAGTTGGTGTTCCTTTGGTGAGAGTTCTTATTCTTGGCTTGTGAAGCTCCAAGAAGCTTCCTTTGTGTTGAAAGGGCCAAGCTTTGAACCATTTTCGCACACCTTTGTGTGGTCTGAGTTGTGGAGCTGTTGGAGAGCTCCAAGAGCACTGCCTATTCTGTTTTTGAGCTTTGGTAAGTTATACCAACTATGATCATGGGTTTAAATGCTTAAAAATGGAACCTTGATGCATGTATTGAGCTAAGTTAATAACTTAAGGGTGGGGTAGGTTAAACACACCTAGAAATGCATGTTTAAGTGCCTTTAATCGGTTAAAAAGTTGAACCTATGGATTGGATATTCACGAAATGCAGAAAATGCATTCTGTCGTGAGATATCCGGATATTGTCGGGCAGATATCCGGATATCAGTATCCGGATATAATATCCGGATATGGGGACACCAACGAACCTGTTTCGGTAAAAATTCGATATCTTGAGCTACAGAGCTCCAAATCGAGTGCCGTTTGGACCTATGTGTAGCTAACACATAAGGATATAACCCTGTAACATTTAGTAGCCATTGGATAAGTGGTTTGATCTCAGTGTTAGTTTAAAGTCGCGTCTTGGTTGCTGGAAATTCAGTTGGCAGCAGTCACTTTGCGAAAATCATAACCGGAGTTATACAACTCCGATTGAGACATAAGATATGTCGTTGGAAAGCTTGTGAGGTCTAGTTTAACATATTAAAATCTCAGAATTTTTGGTAAAGAATTACAACTGCAGTTTTAATAAAATGGAACCTTGGGAGTGATATTTCACGAAATGCAGAAACTGCATTCTGTCGTGAGATATCCGGATATTCGTCGAACAGATATCCAGATATCGATATCCGGATATGGTATCGGGATATTGATATCCGGATATGGGATCTGGGTATCCGGATATGGTATATCCGGATATGGTCAGTGTGATATCCGGATATGGCATATCCGGATATGTCCCTTGTGATATCCGGATATCGTGGGATTTTGCAGAACAGTAGCTGTGCTGTGTGAACAGTAAGCTATTGGGGGTTTATGGACCCTAGATTAAGGAAGTTGAACTTCTGTAATTAATAAACTAAGTCAGAATCACATGATTAAGGGCTTATGGCTTTGTTGGAAGCCTTGAGACGTAAAACGTAAAAGAAAGGCGTAGTCTTTAAGTGGTATGCTTGTGTTGCATAATTAATGATATATTATTGGTCCATATCAGATTGTGATACTGCTGTGTTTGGACTTGAGAGGGGTTGGACTCTTGGCTTGGATAGCTAGCTTGCAAGGTAAGCTTTCGTGTCCTCGGTTTAGCCATTTTGTGGTTCCACCATGTCCCATGGGGATGTGGTTTATGCATGCTGTGTTACATGCTTTGATGTTTTGGAAATGTTGTTGAGCTATTATATGCAATGTGCTTTTATGATATGCATGTGGTGTCCACCTATACGGTAAGCCTGAGTATGTAGTACATACAAGATGGTGAGGCTGTGGGTGAGGTGCAAGTGGTGTTCCTTGTACTCATGTGGGTTTAGACGTATTCCTGCATTTCTCTGGCCAGTAGATTTGATAAACACACATGGCATGATTATCTGCTGCATCGCATCGTTTTGGAACTTATATTGTAAATACTGTTTTTGAACTTATATTACACATGTAAGTGAGCTTGGGGTGGAAGATCCTTGAGGACCCCTTGTCTTACTGAGATTTCTTGTTTAGAGATCTCACCCCACGTTTGGGGACGCTTATTTCAGGTTCAGGTAATGTTGAGGGCTCAGGTGGCAGGAGGCCAGAGTTGAGCTAGATTATCTGTATTTTGCTGACATGATGGATGCTGATTATTTGACTGCTGTTTATGTTTTCCCGCTTTGATTATGATATTATGCTGAGACTATTGTTGGGCATTGTGCCTTATTTGGTGAGCATGGGGTTTGTCCATGCCACATGTTTTGTTATTGTCTTTTAATTGAAGTTGTAATTAAAGCATCAGGATTTTGACCGAGGCTATGTGTTGTAGTCCTGCGGCTTTAGATACTCACTTTATATTTATTCATGAGGTATTTCAGTTAGTTGTCTTGCAATTTACATACAGGTAGTATTTTATGAAATTGATTAAGTAATCAAGTTGGCTAAGGTTAATGACGTCATAATTGAATTAAAGAAAAAGTTATTCCGCATTTTAATTAAGCATGGCTTAATACGATAGTATGTTAACAATCCGGGTTAACACGGGCTGTTACAGTACCTCTTAGCCAACTTCTGATTGGTACGTTTTGCCAATGTGATTTGCCGAAAAGGTTGTAGTTTCACTAAGACTAAGTCACCCACCTTCAAGGAAGCATCTCTCCTATGCTTGTCAGCTTGTGCCTTCATTCTATTTTGTGCACCTTGCAAATGTGCTTTCAACTGCCTCAATCATTCATCTTGATGGGTTAGACTTGTATCCACAGCTTCCACACGCACTGAACCTCTAGGATAAAGAGGGATCATAGATGGTATCTTACCATAAGGAGCTTGCAATGGTGTTATCCCAATGGCTGAATGAGTGGCAGTATTATAATGGTATTCAGCCCATCCCAAGAAAAAGCCCATTTGTGATTCTCATCGTGGCAGAAGGCTCTGATATACTGTTCTAGGTATCTATTTGTGACCTCGGTTTGCCCATCCGATTGGGGATAATAGGCAGTGCTAGTCCGGAGTGTGGTGCCACTGCATTTAAAGATCTCTGACCAGAATTTGCTCACAAAAATGGCATCACGGTCTGACACAATTGTCCTAGGAAACCCATGTAATTTTACCACCATCTCACAAAATAAAGAAACTACTTTTGCAGCCGTATAAGGATGAGCTAAAGCACCAAAGTGTGCATATTTTGTCAATCGATCTACAACTACCAAGATGACATTGAATCCCTTAGAATTTGGTAGCCCCGTAATAAAATCCATGCTCAAATCTTCGAATACCCCAGCTGACACAGGTAATGGTTGAAGTAAACCCAATGGGGGTGAAGTGGTTGTTTTGATTAACTGGCAAGTGGAGCACCTTTTGACAAAATCATGTATATCCTTCCTCAAACCACCCCAATAAAAAGAAGCTGTAAGTCTAAGTAAGGTGCGGGTAATACCTGCATGTCCTCCCATAGGAGTAGAATGTGCCTCTTTTAATACAACTTCCCTCAACTCAGAATTGGATCCCAGTTAGAATCGGTCCCTGTGATAGAGAATTCCATCCCTTTCAGTTATTTTAATGTTCCCCAATTCTCCTTTTTGAAGCTTCATTTTTATATTCACCAACTCTGAATCAGATTTATTCTCCTCTCGAATCTGCTCAACTAAGTGGAAAGTTGCCTCAGACAACAAGGAAAAAGTCATACCTGTGTGATCTTCCTCCATACACCTTGATAAAGAGTCTGCAACAACATTAGCTGCACCAGGTTTTTATTCAATTACAAAATCATAACCCATCAATTTCGAGGCATATTTCTGTTGCTCTACAGTCTGTACTGTCTGGCTAAGGAGTTCCTTCAAGCTCTTATGATCAATGCATATGATAAATTTAGATCCCAACAAATAATGCCGCCATTTTTTAACCGCCTCTGTCACAGCATACAATTCCCTGACATAAGTAGAGGCTACACGCATCCTTGGACCCAATTTCTTGCTGAAGAAAGCAATAGGACGATTGTGCTGTTGGAGGACAGCACCTATGCCAAGTGATGAGGCATCTGTTTCCACTATGAAAGGCTTAGTGAAATCAGGTAATATTAGCACAGGTTTCCTAGTCATTACTTGCTTTAATTCCTCAAATGATTTCTCAGCATCCCCACTCCAATGGAAAGAGTCAGATTTCAGCATGTCTGTCAAAGGTGAGGCAATTGCAGCATAATCCTTGATAAACCTTCTATAGTACCCTGTGAGACCAAGGAAGCCTCTTAACTGCTTCACATTCTTCGGTTGTGGCCACTGCCTCAATGCTGTAATTTTTTTAGGGTCAGCTTTTAATCCATCTCTTGAGACCATATGACCTAAGTAATCAATCTCAGCCAATGCAAACCCACACTTGCTAAGTTTAACCACAAACCGATTCTGTCTCAAACAGCTCAAAGTAATTGTAAGGTGATCATAGTGTTCCTGTATAGACCCACTATAGACTAGAATATCATCGAAGAATACAATAATAAATCTATGAAGATAAGGCCGAAACATGTGATTCATGGTTGCTTGGAAAGCTTATGGAGCATTGGTCAAGCCAAATGGCATTACCAAAAACTCATAATGCCCCTCATGGGTCCTAAAAGCAGTCTTGGATGTATCTTCAAGCACCAAAAGTATTTGGTGGCAACCACTCCGCAGATCTAACTTAGAAAAGATCTTAGCTTCCTTGAGTTCATCCAAAAGTTCATCTATGGTTGGGATTGGAAATCGGTCTTTGATTGTAATGCTATTCAAAGCCTGATAGTCAATGCACATCCGCCATGAATTATCTTGTTTCTTGACCAGCAATACGGGTGAGGAGAATGGACTCCTACTCTCCCTGGTTAATCCTGAAACCAGCAATTCGGAAACTTGTCTCTCTATTTCTCCTTTCTGGTAATGAGCATATTTGTAAGGTCGCACATTTACAGGCTTAGCCCCCTCTACCAAATGGATAGCATGATCACAGCCTCTATGTGGTGGCAACCCCTGGGGTAGCTGAAAAACAGATGGAAACTGCACTAAAATATTCCAAATGGCAACCGGAATCTTGGATTTCCATTCCAATAATTCAGGTGATAAGTCAGAGACACCTTCCCCTGCCATACAGAAACAGTTCTGCTCATGAAATCCATAGTCATATCAGCATAGTCATGGATAACCCTTCTAAGTGCACTTAGCCATGAGATACCCAATATAACTCCAAAATTGGCTAAATCGATCACCCACAAATCCACAGAAAAGTCATGTCCTTGTATGTGTAATGGGACTCCCAAACACTTTCTGTCACAAACCAAGAATTCCCCATTTCCCGAAAAGAAACGCATTCGGGGAACCTTTACAGAGGACAAACCAGTAGCATCCACTAATTTCTTCTGAATAAAACAGTGGGAACTCCTTGAATCCACAAGAATAGAGACCAACCTGCCTTTGAAATTCACATGAAATTGAATTACTCTGGGATTCCTTTCACCTGCTAAGGAATGCAATGCAGCTTCAAGAGGCTCTTCCGGAGGAGGTTCTGGTTGCCAAACAATCTATTCTTCACCATCAGTTGCCAAGTCCTCAGAATCTCCCATCATCAAGAATAGCTTGCCCTTACATCGATGACGAGATGTCCACTTCTCATCGCAGGTATAGCAAATTCTCAGGTCCCTTTTCTTTTGCAACTCCTCATGTGATAATTTTCTATAAGACACCAAAGAAGGTAGAGCAGGAACCACTTGTTTCTAGTTCGATAACACAGTAACAATGGGCTGTGTGCTCTACAATGTAATTATTTTTTATGAATCCCTTCTTGATACCAGAAGATGAAAATGAGGATCGAAGCTCTACAAAATGTGCATCATAAGTAATTGCCAATTGCATGGCCTGGTGAAGTGAGGTTGGGGAATGAAGCTGAATAGCCCTTCGTAAATCAGGCAACAAACCAGACACAAAAAAACACATTAGTACCTCATCAGGGAACTCAGTAACTTGGTTAATCAAGACTTCGAAATTCCTGATATATTCGCTGAGTGACCCTTCCTGTGTTAGCTTGGAAAGAACACCTCGTGAATCTTGATAGGCAGTGCCACCAAATCGCTGACGAACCGCAAGCTTTAAATCCTCCCAAGATTGGATCGAACCGCCATTGAACAACCATTGGAACCATGGTCCAGCCAATCCTTCCATCTTCATACCGGCTAATCAAACCTTAAGGGTTTCTGGCACTTGTTGTAAACCAAAATACAACTCCGTACGAAAAATCCAACTATTCGGATCAGCTCCATTGAAAATAGGAAGCTCCATCTAAATCGATTTCGACAACGAGCGAGGATCATTAGGATCCGATCGCGGTTGATATCCCCCACCAGAATCCATAGCCGGTGATGCATGCGTACCTCACGAAGGAATGTTTTCTGCACTGCGAGCCTCGGCACCAACCACGGCTGCGTGAATTTGCTGGAGCTGCGCATTGATGTTAACGAATTGGTTCTGATGATCATTGAGCCGCTGGTCCACCCTAGCTTGCAGATCCTCGAAATTGCGCTCAATTCGAAGCTGAAAAGAGCCAAATTCTTCCGCCAAATCCTGAACACGCATGGTGAATCGAAGAAAGAGCTCAAGAGATGAAAGCACCAATGTTAAGGGACGCGAACCCTTAATGGAGATATCAGTAACAAGCAAAGAACAGAGAGAAAGAAACTGGAAAAGAACTGAAAGGAATTTGTATATTTCTGAATGATTCAACCGAATGCCAGATGGCACCTTTTATTACATGTGTCCTTGTTAGACCCCTTGACTCCAGCACACTACTAACCGCTTGCTAATCTATTAACACATAGACAGCTTTGTCTCAGTAACAAGTATTTAGACTCAATAAGACTTGACTCCTATGACTTACTAATGTAATCCTTAGCCCACAAAGGAGCTCCCACTATCCTCTTGGACTTGGACCTACCAGCACTCCTAAAAGATTTATCCTAGGTATATCTTCTGACGACAACATACCGATTTCATAATAAAGCTTATGTTTATATATAAACCAAGTCACATTTTCTTTATTATTATTCTCTGTCTTTGATGAGTTAATAATAATCACATTAGAAGGTTGCTATAGCCACAGTCCAGGATCAAAACCTGGTTGTGGTGGCCAATTATTCCTTCCACCTGATATGCTCCCAGCATATATACTTTTATAGATCAAAAAGTATTGAATCAGATCTAAAATTGTGTATAAAGGTGTATATATGGTGAAATTATTGAATAAAACTTGTCAGACACTCTCTCACTCAAATTCTTTATGTTTATAGGAGAAAAAGGTCAAATAAAGGAGCAGGAAGAAATCAGACAGTATCTCCACGCTTGGAGCGTTCAATTCAACGCTTGGAGCGTAGGAAGAGAAAAAAGGCAGTGGGTCTACGCTTCAAGCGTAGAACCCTACGCTTGAAGCGTAGACAAGGAAAATCAAACAGTGTTTCTACGCTTGGAGCGTGGATCCTGCGCTCCAAGCGGAGGATTGAAATGGACAGCTGTCAGTTGCGAGGAAAGAAGAATCTTGAGGAGTATAAAAGGGCAAAAGACAGCCCTAAACAACACAATTGGTCATTCTGAAGAAAGGTTAGGGCATTCGGATCCAGAGGAGGAAGAAGTCTGGAGATTCGGAGAGAAAAACATTCTTCTTCTACCTTTCTGTAGTTTTTATGTTTTGATGTTTTCATTGAATATTGGATTTTTAGCCATGATAATGGTTGGCTAGAACCCCTTTGTTGTGGTTAGGGTCACGAACCCTTGTGAACCCCTGATACAATGGATTGTTTATATTTATATATATATATATATATATATATATATATATATATATATTTATATATATATCCTTTGAATTTCGTTCTATTCTGATCGTATTGTTATTGTTATTATTAGATCTGATCAATCTAGTAATCAATGGTAAATTTGGGGATTAGGGCCAACAAGAGGAATCTGCGGTGGTTAATCCAGAAAGGGGATAGAACGACGGTATGAACATGATCTAGGGATAGACATGATTCATATTGTAGATGTCTGAATTATCAATCTTTATGCTTGATCTCATATAGGGCACCTCAAGGAATTAGGGTTTTATATGGGGTTAAAAGGTTAATTCTTCAAGGGATTGAGAATTAACTACTGATATTTTTATCTGATAATTATCTAAATTTTGCGATATATATATTGATATTTAAACTTAATCCAGAGTAAAAGGTGGGGATCATCGTTAAGTGTTCTCTAACTGCAGCGCTTTCTCATAAATTTCTAAACTTTCATTTTGTTGGATTTCAACTATTCAAAAAAAGAACAAAAATACGTTTTATTTTACAAATCAAATTTCTACACAATCCTGACATTCGTGTCAAAAATCTCTTGGATTATTTAATCTTCAAAGGAATAGTTTAATTGATTTAGATACACTCTCTGTGGATTCGACCTGACTTACTACTTATTACTTGCGCGATTCGGTACACTTGCCGATCCACGTCAAGTTTTTGGCGCCGTTGCCGGGGAGTGTTTCTCTAAAATCAATTAATCTTGATTTTAAAGATTAAATTGTTTTTATTTTTATTTTTATTTTATTTTTGTTTTGTATCTGTGCTACTAATATTTTCTCTGAAGTTATATGCAAGGCAGTGCTTTTCTAAGGAGAAGCGAACGAGTTGCTCAAAGGGAGAAGGAAAGAAAAAGGGCACAGACAACTACCACTCCAGTAGCTGAAACCCTACAACTGGAAATACCAGAGATGGCTGCTCCAAATCAAAATGTTGATCCTCGCATGAACACCATTCTCACGCCTATCTTTAACAGGCTCAATGCTGGAATTGTTCCACCTGAACTTGGGAACAATCAATGGGAGCTCAAGTCCAACATCATTCAGTTGGCTGAGAGAGTAAAATATGGAGGAGAGGACAATGAAGATCCTCACAGATTCGTTGACAGATTTTTACGAATCTGTGACTCCACAAAGCCTCCACACGTTTCTGATGATGCAATACGATTGAGACTTTTTCCTTTTTCTATTAAGGGAAAAGCTCTTGATTGGGTGGAAAGACAACCTGCTGATAGCATCATTTCTTGGGAAAACTTGTCTGAAAAGTTCTTTGCAGAGTTCTTCCCCATGGAGAAATACAACAACATGGTGAATGATATTACATCTTTCAAACAACTTATGGGAGAGACCATCTGCGCTTCTTGGAATAGATTCAAGGCCCTCATGAGAAAGGTTCCTCATTATAACTTATCTCAAGGGGACCAAGTGAGAATCTTTTTCAATGGTTGTCTGCCGGAAACGAAACTGGTTATCAATACTGCAGCAGGCGGTTCTTTGGGTGATAAGCTAGCTTCAGAGTCATATCATCTGATTGACAAGTTAGCTAAAAATGAGAATGAGACATCTTCAAGGACGGGAAAAAGGGAAGTAGTGCCACTCAATGATAATAATGCAATGCTAGCAGAGCAAAAGTTGCTATCACAACAGATGTCTAATCTGAATGCAAAGTTTGAGAGGATGCAGCTTTCTAAAGTTCAAGCTATTGCAGTTGTTTTTGACTGTGAATACTGTCATGAAGATCACGACACCAATGCTTGTCCTACATTGATGTCTTCAGATTCGTCTCAACAGGTGCAAGTAAATGGCATTTGGTATGACCAACGCCCTAATCAGCAAAACTTTTCAAGAAATCAGAATAATTCTACTGGCGGTAATAGCTACCAAAGGAAGAGTTATCAAGGTACTGGATTAGATATGAAGTCTGACAACTATCTAAAACCACCACCTATTCACAAAGAGAGCCTTCTGACCTGGAGCGTTTAGTGGGAACATTAGCACAAAGTACTAACGCTTTCATGGAAGAGAGTAAGGCTAATCAAAAAAGTACCAATGCTTTCACTGAGGAAAGTAGAGCTGAGTCCAGGAATACCAAAGCTTCAATCAAGAACCTGGAATATCAGGTTGGTCAACTTGCCCAACAGCTGTCTGATAGAGCACCAGGTACCTTTCCTGGCAATACTACTACCAATCCCAAGGATAATTGTATGGCAATTATAACTAGAAGCGGTAAAGTGGTGGCATCCCCATCAAAACCTATAGAAGAGGAAGAGAAGGTTGAACAGGAGGAGAAGTCTGAAAAAGAAGCTGAAAAGTCTCCTGAAATAGTGAAACCGGCTGATAATGTGAAGGAGCAATCTACTCTTCCGAAAGAAAAGTTTGAACTTAGTGAAGAATACCTTATGAAAATGGCACCTTATCCTGGAAGGTTGAAGCCAGAATTGAAGGCAAAAAGCTATGACAGATTTCTTGAGATTTTCAAGAAGTTACATGTGAACATTCTGTTTGCTGAAGCATTGGCTAATATGCCAAATTATGCAAAATTCATGAAAGATCTCCTCTCCAGGAAGCATAAACTACAAGAGTGTCAGACAGTTGCACTTACTGAGAAGTGCAGTGCTATTATCACTAGGAAGTTTCCTCCTAAACTTCGTGATCCTGGAAGCTTCAACATTGAAATCGAAATCGGTGATACAAAGATTGGTAAAGCTTTGTGTGATTTGGGGGCGAGCATTAATCTGATGCCCTTATCTGTCTGTAAAGCCTTGGGGATTACTGAATTGAAGCCTACTTTGGTTTCTCTTCAGCTTGCTGATAGATCCTTAAGGAAGCCAAGTGGTATAGTCGAAGATGTCCTTGTAAAAATTGACAAGTTCATCTTTCCGGCTGATTTTATTGTGCTTGATATGGAAGTGGAAAATGAAATGCCTCTCATATTGGGTAGACCTTTCCTGGCCACAGCTCGTGCTATGATTGATGTGGAGCAAGGAAAGCTGGTGCTAAGAATGAATGAAGACACAATCACTGTCAATGTCTTTGATGCAATGAAGAGACCATATGATGATAGTGAGTGTTTCGAAATTAATGTCTTAGAAGAGGTGGTACATGAAGATAAAACTCCCTTGCAAGAATTAACTGTTGAATTGCAAGAGAGAGATCATATCCCTTTTGAGGAGGATATTAAAGCTGCTGATGAGTTCCTTGAACAGAAGAAATCTGACAAAGAAATAGGTGCTCCTAAAGTTGATCTTAAGGAGTTACCTCCTACTCTAAAGTACATGTTCCTGGGGGATAATGAAACATATCCGGTGATTGTAAATAACGGGTTATCTGCTGATGATGAGAAGAAGCTGAAACAAGTTCTTTTAAAGCACAAGACTGCTTTAGGATGGTCCATGGCTGATCTAAAGGGTATAAGTCCTTCCTTCTGTACGCATAAAATTCTCATGGAGAATGATATCAAACCTGTAAGGCAGCCTCAGAGGAGATTAAACCCCATGATGAAAGAAGTAGTGAGAAAAGAAGTGGTCAAACTTCTTGATGCAGGTATGATTTATTCTATATCAGATACTGCATGGGTAAGTCCTGTACAAACTGTGCCTAAGAAAGGGGGTGTCACTGTGGTGAAGAATGATAAGGATGAGCTAATCTCTACCAGGACAATTACTGGCTGGCGGATGTGTGTCGACTATAGAAGGCTTAATGAAGCAACAAGGAAGGACCATTTTCCTCTCCCTTTTGTGGATCAAATGCTAGAAAGGTTGGTGGGTCACTCTTATTATTGTTTTCTAGATGGATACAGTGGCTATAATCAAATTGCCGTGACTCCTGAAGATCAGGAGAAGACAACATTCACTTGTCCTTTTGGCGTTTTTGCCTATAGGAGGATGCCGTTTGGATTATGCAATGCACCTGCTACTTTTCAGAGATGCATGTTATCAATTTTCTCGGATATGGTAGAAAAGTTCTTGGAGGTATTCATGGATGACTTTTCTGTCTTTGGCTCTTGTTTTGATGATTGCTTAGGCAATTTGTCTAAGGTACTGAAAAGATGCCAAGAGACAAACCTGGTTCTCAACTGGGAGAAATGTCACTTCATGGTCCAAGAAGGCATTGTGCTTGGACACAAAATTTCAAAGGAAGGTATAGAAGTTGATAAAGCAAAACTGATGCTCATTGAAAAACTACCTCCTCCAATTAATGTTAATGGAGTGAGAAGTTTCCTTGGTCATGCTGGCTTTTATAGAAGATTCATCAAGGATTTCTCTAAAATTGCCAAGCCACTAAGTCAACTTCTGATGAAAGACAATGAGTTTGTTTTCAATGATGCTTGCCTTAAAGCATTTAATTTGCTAAAGGAAAAGCTCACTATTGCTCCTGTCTTGATATCTCCTGATTGGAGTATGCCGTTTGAATTGATGTGTGATGCTAGTGATCTTGCTATTAGTGTTGTTCTTGGGCAGAGAAGAAACAAACTGTTGCATGTTATCTATTATGCTAGCAAAGTTCTGAATGAAGCACAAGTGAATTATGCAACAACAGAGAAGGAGATGCTTGTTGTGGTCTATGCACTTGATAAATTTAGACCATATCTCCTCGGTGCCAAGACAATCATCTTCACTGATCACGCAGCTATAAAATATTTGATCTCTAAACAAGATGCCAAACCACGACTGCTAAGGTGGATGTTGTTGTTCCAAGAATTTGATTTGGAAATAAAAGACAAGTCAGGGATGGAAAATAAAGTTGCTGACCACTTGTCAAGAATTCGAGAGAAGAACCTGCAAGATGATCCTGCTATAGAGATCAACGATTCTTTTCCGGATGAACAAGTTCTTACAATTTCTTTAAATTTGTCTGAAAAGCCAATTTTTTGCGTTGCATGTGGAACCTTGGTTTGCTGATTTTGTCAATTTTAAAGTAATCAAGAAAATACCTCCTAATTTCACAAAGCAACAAGTGAAAAAGTTCTTATATGATGCAAGGAGGTATGTATGGGATAATCCATTTCTGTATTTCCAATGTGTTGATGGAATTTTGAGAAGATGTGTATCAGAGTTGGAAATCAAGGGAATTTTATGGCATTGTC
>JAVKPL010014157.1:0-83490 GCA_032173675.1 Gastrolobium villosum
AAGACACGAGAGGGCATCCGATTGATGAGATATGAGGCAGTCAAGACGGCCTCCCCCCACAGGTATTTAGGGACATGCATTGAAAACAAGAGGGCTCTAGCAACTTCAATGAGATGTCTATTTTTTTTTCAGCCACCCCATTTTGTTGAGGGGTGTTAGGACAAGAACTTTGATGGATAATGCCTTGTTTGGTTAGGTAATCACCAAGAACAGAATTAAAATATTCAGTACCGTTGTCAGTTCGCAGGATTTGGATAGAGGTATGGAATTGAGTTTGTACCATAGCATGAAAATTTTTAAAAGTGGCTGCAGCTTCAGACTTATCCTTTAGAAGATATACCCAGCATACTCTAGAATGATCATCAATGAAGGTAATAAACCAACGAGTTCTAGATATATTTTTTTCACGAGCTGGCCCCCAAATATCACTATGAATCAATGTAAATGTAGACGAAACATGATAATCTCTGGGGGAATAAGAAACACGAGAGTGTTTTGCAAACTGACAATCCTCACAAAAAAAGGAACTTGGTTTTTTATTGATAAATAAGTTTGGAAACAACTTTTGAAGATAAAAGAAATTTGGGTGTCCTAAACGACGATGCCACAACAAGACATCATTACAATCGTCTGATAAACATAAAGAGTGATTTGCAAAAAATCTCTTTTCATGAGAATCTTCTTCAAAATAGTAAAGCCCTTCTTCCTCTCTAGCACTGCCAATCATCATCCCCGAATCCTGTTCCTGAAAAACACAAGTTTTGGCAGAGAATTTAGCAACACAATGCAATTCAGAGGAAAGTTTACTAATAGAGATCAGGTTACAAGTAAGAGAAGGGACATGAAGGACAGAATTCAGAGTAATATGTTCGGAGAGCTTAATGGATCCCTTTCTCGCAATATTAGAGAAACTACCATCAGCAGTCCTTATTCGTGACTGGTGATAATAAGGGATATAAGAACAAAACAAGGATGCATTACCTGTCATATGATCAGAAGCTCCTGAATCAAGAATCCAACGACTACTATGATCAACATGGAATGCCATACCTTGTTGAGCAACATGACTAGTTGCCTCAGCAAATTTAGACATCACTTTCTGAAATTGCTCATACTGAGCTTTAGGGATGAATACACCATCGGAATTTGGAGAGGTACGAGACTCTTCACCCTTATCATCAGAAGAGACTTGATAAGCACGACTCTTGTTTGGCCCCTTTGCTTTCCAGTTTGGTGGTTTTCCATGAATTTCCCAACATTTTTCGCGAGTGTGACCACTCTTATTGTAATGAGAACACCATCGGTCAGAACGTTTTGCATCACTAGGGGGACAAGGAGTATGTTTTGCTAGTAAGGCAGATACATCGGAGGATTTAGAGTTCTTGCCCCCCAACATTACCTTTCGGCGAAGTTCTTCCCGTCGTACCATAGAAAAAGCAGCTGCAATGGAAGGTAATGGGTTCTGCCCCAATATCCTTCCACGAACATCATCAAGATCACGATTAAGGCCAGCAAGAAAATCATAGAGACGTCTTTTCTCTAAGTAACTTTTAAACCTTGCATTGGCTTCTAAACCTTGAAGATCTGCTGCATCATAAAGGTCCAACTCCTGCCACAGAGTTTTTAAAGCAAGAAAGTATTCAGTAACAGACATCCCCTCTTGATGTAACTCTCTTACCTTGGTGTTGAGTTCAAAAGCCTGAGAAGCATTGCCCAGGTCAGAATAATATTCTTTAACGGCATCCCAAATTTCCTGAGCCGTATCAAGAAACAAATAAGTTTGACTGATATCAGGATCCATAGAGTTAGTCAACTAGGTCATGACCAAGGCATTTTCAGTCATCCATTTATCATAATCAGGTTCATCAGCTGCAGGTTTTTCCTTTTTTCCATCAAGATACCCCATTTCCCCTTTTGCTTGGATAAACAGCTTGACAGATTGATGCCATTGCACATAATTTTTACCGTTTAAACGGTGGTTAGTGATCTGTATAGCTGGGTTGTCTCCGAAAGACGAAGAACAGGGAGGAGTAGAAACACCAGAAATATTATCGGATGATTTTTCAGAATGCTTATTCTCAACCTCAATATTTTCAACTTCCATCGTTAAAAAAGGAACTCATAACAGGGACAGAAACAGAGAACCGAAGAGGGACCAACTGGACCCAGCAAGAAAAGTGCTCCAATCGTGATTTAAAACCTCAGAACAGGAAGAGGGAGGCCAGGCAAGTCGTTCTGTGAAAGCCGCGTGACAAACGGAGTCCGGTAGGGCGGCGCGTGGCTTACACGCGCCGGGAAGACAGTTCTGCTGTGGCGGCGCGTGGGAGACTTTCCGGCGACGGGGCTGACGTGGGTCGACTAGGAAATGGCTGCTGAATCCAATGGTGGCCTTGGTTTCGTGATTGGAGGGGTCCATATATGATTTCTGAGTTATAGTAGGGAATGGTGAAAAAAAAAATGAAAAGAAAAGGAGAGAAGAACTTGGAGGTTTACAAAATAATCACAGGATAACCTGCTTTGATACCATGAAGCAATATAAGACTGAAATATATTTTTTTCATATATTGATTGACACCTAAAAGGTTCTTTATATACAGATTACAAAGTAGTTAAGGAGATGAAGTAATAAATAAAATACACAGTAACCAAAGAGACATCACACTACTCAAAGAGACATCACACTACTCAAAGAGACAAGTAGTTAGAAATAATTAAAAAACTCTAGAATATTCTACATTTTTATTAGTATTTCTGCCTGTATGTGCTGCATCCTTTTTGACAGAATCCTGTATTTCGTTTCATAATTGCTAGCTAGCAACTGCTGCATAGTGATTGCGTTTAATAGACACACACACACACACACTTCCACACTTCCACACTTCTTCACATAATGAATTCATGATGTAGAGTCTTACACACACACACACACACACACACTTCTTCACATAATGAATTCATGATGTAGAGTCTTACACACACACACACACACACACACTTCTTCACATAATTAATTCATGATGGAGAGTCTTACACACACACACACACACACACTTCTTCACATAATGAATTCATGATGTAGAGTCTTACACACACACACACACACACACACACTTCTTCACATAATGAATTCATGATGGAGAGTCTTACACACATTTCACATAATGAATTCATGATGGAGAGTCTTTTTTACTCATGTGATTCCCTTATAATTTGAATGCTGGTTAGAAGTTACTGTAGTCCTTCCTTAGTACCATTTCTAAGAGAGAGTTTTTTGTACTGTTGGTTGAGATGTCAGGTTTTTCTAAAACATCACTTGTGAATCTGTTCCTTTCGCAGTTGAACTATGTCCTGAACACCATTTTTTCACTACACATGGTGATAGCTTTTCTCGTCGCTGTTATCCTGGATAATACTGTACCTGGAGGTAAGCAGGAACGTGGGGTATACATTTGGTCGGAACCTGAGGTTGCTAGAAGGGAGCCTGCTGTTACTAATGACTATGAATTGCCCTTCAGAGTTGGTCGGATTTTCAGATGGGTGAAGTGGGTTGGCCTGTGAAAGACAAAGGGTTTTGTCGGCTGACTATTTTCAGTCCGAGTCTAGAATCACGTGTTGTTTTGCTCAATGATGGATAGTATAGTTGACCATGTTACAGATTTAATTTGTGTACATTGAGGTTCTGGAGGGGTCTATTTGTGTTAAAATTTATTAGATTAGCCATGTATCTAGTTTTGATTCATTGAAAATCTCCAGGTGGAGTTTTTTTTTCCCTTGCTTCAAGGGTGGGCTTTGAGAAATCATCCTGGTTATGTATATAGACACATTATTATACCTGCTCAATCGGGACTGGAATCATTTTGTTTAGTATATTCATTCCGATCCACCTATTATCTTTGTCTTAGCAATCCTTGTCAACCATTTAACAGCTTGTACTATTTTCTGAAAGCCACAATCACAATTGATGGGTAGCCCTGTGGGGATTGCTCAAAGCTCTAGTCACATGGAAGAGCAAGCTCCAAGTGATATGCAAAACCGATTTTACCCAAGTTCTTGAGGAATTACAACCCTTCATTCCGAAAAAAGCCATCAAAATTTATGAAGCATTTTAGATGATTGAAGGAATTTGATACCAATATTTAAAGGGAAAAGTGTTTATCCTTTTAAATGACATAATTTATGTCATTTCACTTTCAACCCACATCTTTATATTTTTTGTCCACTCTCTCTTTCCTCCTTTATCTATCTCTTTCTCTCACTTAAAATGATATAATTTTACATCCTTTAATACACACTTTTCCAATACTTAAACTTCTTAGATACCTGAGGATATGTACGACCAAATGCCTGAAAATGACTTTTTAACTTCACCATAGTAAAAAAAGGTTAAATGGTTGCGGTTTGTCACTTGATTGATTTTATACTTGATAGTGTTGGGAATCCCACATTGGTTACATAGGTAACTAGCGTAGGGTTTATAAAGTCTTGAACACTCTTATATTTTAAACTAACTTTTATTGAGAGTTGAGGCCATAGAAAGGGTTACATATAGGCTAAATTAAGGTGCCTTTGGACATGGAATAATGATAGTTGGGCTACCGTCGACCGTGAACATTGGTTTTAAAGTGGGTGGCAATGTTGGGGATCCCACATTGGTTGCATAGGCAACTAGTGTGGGGTCTATAAAACCTTGAACACTTTCACCATTTGAATTAGCTTTTGAGAAGGTAATCCTATTGATCCCTATCAATTGGGTTTTCATGCATATATCTAAAACCCATAATGGATTGATACCTACGAAGATGGGCATTGATACACTTGACACAATAAGAATACAAATATTACTATATAACACTCCTCTTTTAAGTGCTCATAATTGATAGAAACTAACGATGCAATCAAAAGTTGTGTAAGCAATGTTATTACCCTATCGATGCAGCAAAGTGGGTTAGTTGGTGTGATGTTGTTGACGTCATGGGTTCCGAACTCAACTAAACCGCACTTAAAATAATTGATATTTCAAGAATCGGTTCAGGAACCGAACTAGTTTTTAAAGAATCAGTTTATAAATCAAACTAGTTTTTGAAACTAGTTTAAGAACAAAACCGTTTCGAACCAAACCGAATCATTTTCGAATCGAGTCATTTTTGAACTAAATCGAATTGGTTTTTATTACTTTATTTTTTTATTTTTTATTTTTTCTTTCTTTTCAGAATAGGATCGGCCAGAACTGATTTTGAATCGAACCAAACCGTTTACAACCGAATCTAACCATTTTCAAGCCGAACTGTTTAAACCAATTCGGTTTAGTCTTTCAAAAAACTCAAATCAATTCGACCCATATACACCCCTATGTATTCTCATGAGATTGTTATTATTGCTTAAATGACTCTATTATTAACAAGAGAAAAGTGTATATCATTTTAAATGATGTAAAGTTGTGTCATTTTAAGTGAAAGAAAAAAATAGATAAAGGAGGAGAGAGTGGATAAAAAATATAAAGGTGTGGGTCTCACTTCTTTGTGAGAATAAAATAAAATAAATTTTATTATTTAAAAGGACAAACACTTTTTCCTATTAATAGTTGCATGGACTCTCGAGTTATGCAGAATTTGAGTTACAAGTACAATCAATACTCCACATCCTTTATACGGGGGCCATGTAACTAAAGGAGAGTTAGCAAAAATAACAACACTCATGCAAGGATTCACGTGCTATGCATGTGATGTTAACTAACTCCAGTAACTGAATAACAAGGTAACTAAAATTTGTTATTGGTTGGAGCTAGCTGGTAGCTTGCTGTTACTCTCGTTCATGTACGTTTATTCGATTGAATTGTTGTGTGTAGACTTATTTGTTGATGCTGTGTGTAGACTGTAGGGTTTTGATACCAGATTCTGTGATGTCATCGTCACATAATACAGTAATTAAAAATGTCCAGTCCAAGTGATTTAATTCTCTAGTATGTGGATAAGGATATGAATGGGAGAAAATCTTCCCTACAACCGCCGTAGGTATGTCTATGCTAAAATGAAAAAGTTTTTGGGACTTAAAAAGAAATTATAAAGAAAAATACGAATTAAAATAAAATAAAATAAAAATCCTTTTTCAATAAAAGGGAGTAGCAAATTAAAATTCGGTACTTCTATTGTATTAAAGAAATTTCCCTGAATGGATCAGGTTTTTGGTCATGGATATACAGTCCAACCTGGCTTGTTTAATAAACAGGACAATTTTTGACCTATTATAAAATCTTTTTAAAAATTAGGTCACGGGCCTATGTATATTCAAAATATGGGAATGAGGGAGTGGGGAGAAAGTAAAGGAAATGATTTTCATACAAAGGAAACATGGTGGTGGAATGAAGAGATGCATGAGGCAATTATGCGGAAGAATGAATGATTTAGATCTTTGCATAAAAGTTCCAATGATGAGAACTTGCAAAAGTTTAGATTGGAGAGAAAAAATGCAAAGAAAGAAATGCAAGAAGCTAGACGCAAGGTTTTCACCGATTTGTATAAAAACCTTGGGAGCAAGGATGGTGAAAAAGGAATATATAAACTTGCAAAAATGAGGGATAAGAAAAGTAAAGACCTCACCCAAGTTATATGCATCAAGGCTGAAAATAAAAAACGTTTGATGAGAGTTGAAGATGTAAATGAAAGATGGATGAACTACTTTAACAAGCTGTTTAATGGGGATGGCGATAAAAGCAAGGTGGACTTGGAGGACACTTATAATTATTTGAATAGAAGATTTGTGCGCAGAATCAATACACATGAAGTTAAGGAGGCTTTAAAAAGGATGAAAACTAATAAAGCTTCGGGACCCGATGGTGTCCCTATTGAAGTGTGGAAAGGCCTGAGGGATGTGACAATAAAATGGTTGACCGATCTTTTTAATAAGATTCTTCAAACTAATAAGATGCCTAATAAAAGGATGAAAAGTATGCTTGTGCCTATTTACAAAAACAAGGGAGATATTCAAAATTGTTTTAACTATAGAGGCATTAAGCTAATAAGGCATACTATGAAGTTGTGGGAGAGAGTTATTGAACATCGTTTGAGGAAAGAAACCAAGGTTTCTGTAAATCAATTTGGGTTTATGTCAGAAAGATGTACCATGGAACCCATTTTTCTGATGCGACAATTAATAGAAAGATATCGAGAAAAGAATAAGGACTTACATATGGTGTTCATAGATCTTGAGAAAACATATGACAGGGTCCCAAGAAACGTTTTATGGTGGGTTCTTGAGAAGAAAAAGTATCATCAAAGTATGCAAAGACAATCATGGATATGTATGATGGGGCTACTACATGTGTGAAAGCTTGTAATGGAACATCAAGTTATTTTCCTATAACGATAGATGTACACCATGGTTCGGCTCTAAGTTCTTATCTCTTGCCTTAGTTATGATGAACTAACAAAAGATATCCAAGAGGAAGTGCCATGGTGTATGTTTTTTGCATATGTTATTGTGCTTATTGATGAGACCAAAGACAGAGTTAAAGAAAAATTGAAATATGGAGAAGCATGTTAGAGTCTAAAGTATTGACGTTAAGTCAGAGCAAGACCGAGTATATAAAGTGTGAGTTTTCTCTGGTAAGAGATGTAGACCAAGATCTTGTGCATCTACTTGGTCAAGAGGTACATAAGAAAGAGGATTTTAGATACCTGGGATTCATTCTGCAAAAAGGCGGAGAAGATTGATGAGGATGTAAGTCATAGAATCAAAGGAAGGTGGATGAAATGACGTAGTGCTTCTTGGTTTTTGTGTTACCGCAAAATTCCCCTTAAGCTAAAAGGAAAATTCTATAGAACAACAGTAAGGCCTGCAATGTTATATGGAGTTGAATTTTGGCCAACACATAGACAACATGAACATAAAATGGGACTAGCAGAGATGACAATGTTAATGTGGATATGTGGTTATACAAGGATGGATAAGATAAGAAATGAAGATATTCGACGTAAGGTATGAGTACTACAGGTGGCTGAAAAGATAAGAGAACATAGATTGAGGTGGTTTGGGCACGTAATAGGAAGGCCCCTGGATGCTCCCCGTAAGAACAAAAGTTTGTTACCAAGAGCTCGACACAAAGAATAAAGGTAGACCGAAACTTACTTGGGGGAAGGTAGTAAAATAAAACTTAATGAAGTGTGATATAGATTGGCGGACGGTGTGCCTTAGGACGGAATGGAGAAAAGCTATTAGCATGGTGGAGAGTTAGACCCGTTGTTATTCCGATGCTCCAGATGGTCCCTTTTAGTCCCTTACCTCTTCATCTCCCTCCTCTTCTTATTTCCTCTTCTTTTCCTTTGTCTTTTTTCCCCTTCCCCATCTTCTTCTTCTCCTCCTTCTTCTTCCATTTTTTTTACACCCTTTATATATATATATATATATATATATATATATATATATATATATATATATATATATATATATATATGTATGTATATATATATATATATGTATGTATATATATATATATACTACATACATAAATATATATATATATATACATACATATATATATATATACATGTATATATATATATATATTTATATATATATATATTATTTTTATTTATTTATTTTATTTTATCACTTCATACATTTCATTTGAGTTCATATACCACTGACACCAATTAGTTTGAGATAAAAGTGTTGCTGAAGTTAATGTGTAACCTATTTTGCAAAGTTTTATCTGTGAGCTTCCAAGCTGACATATTTTTTTAAATAATTATTTTTATTGATATTTATACATGATATCATTAGTTGAAAAAATGCCTTCCATATAGAATGATGGCCCTGTTTATAGTTTTTAATTTTTGAATAAACTTTAGAGGTTCAATTTACAAATTGTAATGCATGCTTACCCTTGAAAATATGAGGATTACCAAGGTTATAAACTAGTCAACATTTATTTTCCATATATAATTTATTGCGAATAAAATTTGCACATTCACCGCACATATAATTTATTTTCCATATGCAGTCAATATTTAATTGTATAATAATTCCAAGGTATAAATTGTTGTTATAGAATGGTGGGTTATGAAATTATACTGTCATGGGATGGAAAATAAAATTTTAAATAATTCTAACCAATGTTATTAAAATTGGCCCAATTATTGACCTAGTGGAGATACTGTGTCACTGGTTAAACCGCATGACCTGGTGATTATATGTAAATATATAATTTGTATTAAAAAATTATAAACATACTCAAATATCTGGAAAATATAATATAAATTCTAATTATTTTAATATGAAAAATAATACATTACACATTATTGTCGAGTAAAGGATCAAATAAATATATAATGCTTGTGGTACTGGTGTTTCAGGTTCAGTAAATGATATCTTTAACTATAAATTAAATTAAGATTCCCTGCATAGTGCATAATTGAGATAATATTAGTATTGTAGATACATAACCTATGTAAGTCAATAACTAACATATCATTTAAATATGTCAATTATGATTTTTTTTAAATAAACCGGGGTGGGTCACCGGTTAATCGTCGGGTCACCGATTTTTACCAAAATTGGCCGGTCGTACCAGATCCAATACATGATCTATCCGTTGCTTCACTCGGACCAATTATATAACCGGTTCACCGATTCCCAAGTCGACCTGACAAGTTCGATTCAGATTTATTAACAATGATCCTAACAATATGGTTTAGATTTTTTTATCTTTTATTATTTCTACGTGTATCTTTATAATCATATATAGAGGTGGCAATATGGGTTGAACTCGACGGGACAACCCGCCAAAACAGGGCGGGTTGGGTTACATATTTCAACCCACCAACCCGCCCCGTTGGGTTGTGGGTCAAAACGGGTTGGCGGCGCCAGGTCAATTTTTTATTTTTTTTTACTATTAAGTAGTCTTATTTTTTTTTAAGCTTTTATGATATCTAATTTTTGTTATCTTAGTACTCTCTAGAAAAATTTTATTTCTGACAAAGATAATTTATGTATGGAGATAAAAATAAGTTTGTAAAGAATATCTAACTAAATATTAGCATATATTTAGACTTTAGATTGGAAAAAAACTAAGGAGAATGTGATATGAAAATAAGTAATATTATAATATTTATAAAATATAATTTATTTTTTATTTTTGATTATTTTTTAAGCAGGTTGACCCGCCAATCCGCCAACCCACCATAAAACGGGGCGGGTTGGGGTTTTCAACCCAAATTCAAGTGGCGGGGCGGGTCATCCCATTTTGCCACCTCTCTCTATATATATATATAGGGAGGATATTCTCACTACCAAAATTTTCCACTACCAACTTACTACCAATCTAATCATCATTGGATCAAAGAGAGAGAATGTTAAAAAGTTTTTGAATAGAGAGAAAATGTTGATCCAATGGTGATTAGATAGGTAGTAAGTTGGTAGTAAAAAATTTTGGTAGTAAGAATATCCTTCCTTATATATATATATATATATATATATATATATATATATATATATATATATAGGTTTATCATCTATCATTTAACATGACCACAAAAAATTTCCTACACACACAACATTTTGTCGGGCCCGCAACAAAAAAATAATAATTCTGGCACGCAAAACGAATCTCTATAACATAACACAATCACTTTTTTTATAACATAACTCTTCTAAAACCCATATATATATATATATATATATATGTATATATATATCACTTATATCCTTCACGGGAGATAATTTTATCCTGAAGATAATATTAAAGAAAATCGAACACATATTATTACTCCCACCTATTCAGCTCTCGTACACCAAATTAACTATCATCATTGATTGCTATATTCTCCTATATGAATATGGGTTTTATTTTTTTCATGTTGCATGAGATAAATTGTCTCATGCAACATACAAAAAAGTGGATAAGACCCACTAAAAAAGAGAGAGAAAATAAAAAAGTGGATCTCATCTATTTTTTTTTTGTGTTGCATGAGACAAATGAGAAAAATAAAACAGTATGTACAAATCCCTAATTGATTCCCTCGTTATTTCCTTGGGATGAGTGGTGCTTTTATATTAGATAAAAAAAAAGCACAATGGGTTAAAATACATTAATAATCAGAATGGGTTGTACTCTAAATAATAGAAAATCATATTTGAAGATGCAAAGATTAAATTATTATCCTGTTCAAAGATTAATCATTAAACATCGATTTGGCAATTGAAATAAATCATTTAATCATAGGTAAAAAAAAAAAAAACTTGATTAGTTCAAATAGTACCAAGTCTTCCTAGAGACTCTTTTATCTCTCGATCGAATCTCAAATAGTCAACTCCATATACGTGCAGTTTAGCTTACCACATCTCCACACTAGGTCATAAACTTCTTTGCAACAAAGACACAATTACTATTATTTTCTTTTAATGCATATTGTTAATATTTAATGTTCATTTATTTGATATCCAATTCAAATTTTGTTCTTAGATGTTTGACCCATCTATGTGAATCTGATTTAACACCAATGGTGGCCATATTTATGTACGTAATTATATAGGGCCCAATAACAGAGGCGGAAACTGTGGAGTTGTATTTGAATGTTCCCGTCAGCAAAGCCCAATACCATTCTAGTTCGATAATTGGGTCGTGGGTTTAATTTGTTTAACCGTTGCCAGAACTTGTAACAAAAATGAAAATTAAGCTATTCTGACCAAAAACCATATTGTGCTAATTGCTATGGTATCAAAAGGAAAAACAAAATCTGTGTGTCACGAGTGTTATTGGATCACCAGTAATCCAGTATCTCTCACCAATCCTAGAAAAACCCATACCCGCACTGAAAGGTATCAGAAACAGAAATAAAGAAGAAGAAGGAAAGGAAGTATTCAGAGAAAACTGGTTGAACAGAAAAATGTATTGAATACATTTACATTTGAGATGATCAGCTTTAATACATAGCTGAGCACAATTAAGTAACTGCAAATAGAATACCTAACTAACATTTAAAACAGAATTAATAACTAACTATCAGTTACAGCTTAATAACATCACATTGGGCCATTGGGCCTTCTATAGCTTTCACCCCCCGCAAGATGAGTGGGCTTGAATGGCAAGACCCGAATTTTGGACTTGAAATTGACAAATTGAGTTGTGGATGTAGCTTTCGTGAGTCCATCTGCTATTTGAACAAGAGCAGGAACATGATGCACTGAGACAACCTTCGAGACAACTTTTTCACGACAAAGTGGAGATCTAGTTCAAAATGCTTAGTTCGAGAATTGAAGATAGGATTAGCTGTGAGAAGAACATCAGATAAATTGTCACAATAAATGGATGGGGGGGCGTGGTACACTGATATGAAGTTCAGAGAGAAGAGATTGAATCCAAGTGAGTTCAGCTACTGTGGCTGCTAAGCATCGATACTCTGCTTCTGTACTTGAAGGACTAACAACATGTTGTTTCTTTGAAGACCAGGTAACTAGGTTAGATCCAAAGAAGATACAAAAGCCACTTGTAGATCGGCGATCATCTAAATCTGAACCCCACTCAGAATCACAATAAGTTGCAAGATGGAAATGCATGGAAGGTTCAACAGTTAAACCATGTGAAATGGTGCCATGCAAGTAGTGAAGTATGCGTTTCACTGCATTCCAATGTGTATCAAGTGAGTTTTGCATGAACTGACATGCTTTATTGACACTGAAAGCAGCATCTGGTCTTGTAATGGTTACATTTCGAAGAGCTCCAACAATGGAGCGATACTGAGTTGGATCAGGGTGTGGAGATCCATCACGAGTAGAGAGTTTTGTGCTGGATGCCATAGGAGAAGGCATGGACTTGCAGTCAACCATATTGGCTTTCTGCAGAAGATCAGATATGTACTTTGATTGATTAAGATGATAGCCTCCAGATGGTGTTTTCTTAGCTTCAATTCCTAAGAAGTAATGGAGTTGACCCAGATCTTTAAGAGCAAAGGTTCTGTGAAGTGATTGAACCAAAGATGTAATAACTGATGAAGATGATCCAGTAATTAAAATGTCATCAACATATACAAGAACAAATGTTGTGGTTGTTTGAGTAATGGAGATAAACAAGGAGGAGTCACATTTGGCAGTGCTGAAACCAAGGTTATGAAGAGTGTGACTAAGCTTTTCAAACCATGCTCTTGGTGCTTATTTGAGACCATAGAGAGCCTTGGTCAGTTTGCACACAAGTGTTTTATCAGTTTGTTCAAATCCAGGAGGCTGTTGCATGAACACTTCCTCTTGGAGATCACCATTTAAGAACGCATTGTTGACATCAAGTTGATGAATGAGCCATCTTCAAGAGAGAGCAATGGTAAGAATGATTCTTATTGTGACTGGCTTTCTAACAGGACCGGAGGTTTCTTGATAATCAAAGCCTTCTTGTTGGTGAAAACCTTTGGCCACAAGTTGAGCTTTGTATTTCAAGATAGTACCATCAGGTTTATATTTTGTGCGAAAGACCCACTTACAACAATTGGTGATCTGTTTGCAGGTAGTGGTACTAGCTGCCAGGTGTGATTTCTAAGGAGGGCTTCATATTCTTCTTCCATGGCTTTAAGCCAGTGAGGTTGAGCAATTGCTTGCTTGACAGTGCTGGGTTCCAAAGCTACTGTAAAAGCTTTTGGTTTAAAAATGCCAGCCTATCATAGAATGATTATTAACCAACCGATGTGTTGTTGCAGGAGCAGGAGATATGCAAATAGGGTCAGAAGAAACAAAAGAACTGCAAGTAGGATTAGTGATGTTAACAGGAGAATTAGTAATAGGAGCACTCAATGTAAGATGATTGGAAGAACAATAAGTTTGTGTAGTGTGTGAAAAATAGGATTGGTAATAATAGGAATAGAAGGAGGTGGTAAAGTATCACTGGTTAAGGTTTGAGAGTTAGAATTTTGAGATTCTTTGTAAGGAAAGACAATTTCATCAAAGAGAACATGTCGGGCTATGATAACTTGACCGGTTGGACTTAGGCATTTGTAACCTTTGTGTTTAGTGCTGTATCCAATGAAGATACATTTAGTTGATCTGAAATTAATTTTTTTGTTGTTGTAAGGTCTGAGATATGAGTAGCAAGTACAGCCAAAAGCTTTGAGAAAATTATAATCGGGAATTTTCTAAAATAGGACTTCAAATGGGAATTTATTACCAAGTGTAGGAGTAGGTAATTGATTTATGACACATGTGGCTGTATGGAAAACATCTTCCCAATATTTAGTAGGTAAATGAGAGGCTGCTAATAAGGCTAGTCCAGTTTCTACTATATGTCTATGTTTTCTTTCTGGTTTACCATTTTGTTGATGAGTGTAGGGACAAATCAATCTGTGAATGATTCCTTATTGTTGTAAAAGAGAAGAGAGTTTTAGATACTCCTTTCCATTGTCTGTTTGTATGGGTTTGAGTTTGGTGTTTAGTTGTAATTCAGCCATGTTTTTAAATTGGGTGAATATATCAAAAGTTTGGGATCTGTTTGTCATAGTATATATCCAGGTATAGTTTGAGTAAGCATATACAATTATGATGTAGTATTTTGCACCAGATGTGCTGTCAATTGGTGCAGGTCCCCATATATCAGATAGAACAAGTTATGAGGGTTTTGTATAAGAAGTGGTAGTGTTAGGAAGATGTAATTGGTGCATTTTTTTTTTTAGTGAAAATAATTGGTGCATTTTACCCATACAAGCATAACATAACTTTGAATCTATTTTATTTATGTAAGGTATATTACAATGTCTAAGTACCAACTTTACAATTTGAAAGGAGGCATGTGCTGTGAATGAAATAGTCAGGATTTTAGTCATTTATTTATAAAGTTCGAATCTTTAAAAAAAAAATGTTATGAAGAACACAGAATATTAAAAGATATGGTAATTGCAATTGGACTGCTGCACGCCATGTTCACTGTGACTCAATGATTAAAATAGTTGATTCAATGTACCAAAAAAAATATATATAGTTGATTCAACCAGCTAAGATATACATTATAAAATATTTTCTTGGATAGATATATACACGTGCATAAAAATTTCAATATATATATATATATATATATATATATATATATATATATATATATATTGAGGGATATGATATTCTTATTACCTATTTTTTCTACTACCGTTGCACTATCACTCTAATCACCATTGTATTTGAGGAAAAAGTTGAATGAAGAGAGAAAAAAAAAAACTTTTGAATCTAATGATGATTAAAGTGGTAGTGAAATGGTAGTAGAAGGAATGGATAGTAAGAATATCATATCCCGTATATTGAGAGTTGAAAAGAAGTCAAAAAAAATACCAGAAATATTCTATGACTTTTAAGTTTTGTTTGGCCATAAAATAGGAGTTGAAAAGCGAAATACGCGAATTATGCAAGTGGAACTCAGGGTGTTCGTTGTCAAACCTCATGTTAATTAAGGAGCTCGTTTATATATGCTGCAACGCTGCTATTGTTTTATAAATCTAGTCAGAGTCACGTTCGCGAGTGTTCCAAATTATGTCCACTTGTCCAGCAAAAAGAAGTTTGGTGTGTTTTGGATTTTAATATAATTTTTAGGGCTTAAATTTTTTCATAAGAATATCTTTTCCTACATACACAATAAATATGCGAGTCTTATTAAAAAGAGAAAAGAAAGAAAATTATAATGAGATTGATATATTTGTTAGAGGAATGATTTCTTTATAATTTTTTTATAATTTTTTGTAAATTATATTATGTACTTCCGGGAGAACATAGTGCAATCTAGTGTTCTCTTCGGAGAACATAGTATAATTTGTAAATAAAAATTTGTAAATATAACTCTTCCCTATTTGTTATGTGTGAAGTAGAAGAAATTATTCTCATGTAACATAAATTTTTTTTAATCCTTCTTGTTGATTTTGGGTCATTGATTTGCCGATAATTTATTTTTCTTTTTACCCCCTTCGCACGAGCAAATACACGATGCTAAAACTTGAACTCTCAAATATAAGGTGCTTCGCATAAAAAAGAGAGTAAGATTTTGATGCAGATAGTTCAAACTGGCTAACAAGTACTATAAGTCATTAAATATTAATGTACGCTAAAATGAGGAGCAATTTTCTTAAGCTTGCTTATACAACATCTTAAAGGTTACTTGTTACTTGAGGTATTGATAAATTAAGGGTTTTATAAGAGTTATGTTATAGGAAAAGTGATTGTGTAATGTTATAGAGATTCATTTTGCGTGCCTTAATTTTTATTTTTATTTTTTTATTTTAAAAAGTTTGGACCCCATAAGATATTGTGTGTTTAGGAAATGAAAACCCATAAATTAATAGAACTTCAACTAATTAAGTAACATTTATAAACTTTGATGGTTGCCACATGGCAAGAAACAAATAAATGGATGTCTGTGTGAATTGTGACGCACTTCGCCAGAGAAAAGAGGTGGCGTGATTTTTAATTATATTTAATTTACACTTACCTACTTTCAGCATTGTTTATGTGATCTGATTGATTATTTAAAAAGCATAAATGAAAGGTGTACAGCAAAAGTAATTCACATAATTATCATAACCATTGAATGGGTTGTTGATTTTTTGTTTTTTAATGTAACTATGGTATTCTTTCTAATGAGTAGTTTAAGAAATCCTTGGTCATAGTTGTAGTTATGGAATTAGTCCATTATCATTCCTGTTCTGCCATTTGTATTAAGCCAAGTGATAGGAGTGGAAAGAAAATTAAATCTAATATTCTTATGTGAATCTATATGTTTCATACTTAAATTTTAATACTTGTTATATCTCTACTGCTAATATTTGATAATAAAAGTATTTCAATTTTTTCTTATCCTTGCAAATTTTGTTCAAAAACTATTTTTTAAATTTAAATGTGACGGAAGTGAGTAACTTTATCGCTTACTTTAAGACTCACTCTAATTTTTTTAATTGATAGAATTTTTTTGGGTACAATATTTATTAAATAAAGTGAACATGCATGCACATTAATAAATGATAAACATTTTTCCCATAAATGATTTATGTTCACTTTCTCTATTATTTTGGGGAGTGGATCCTCTCATGTGTTAATTAACATGACTATATCATGTTGGACAATCATAACCATATATGAGTGAGTTAATGGTAATAAGAGAGGAGAGAAAAAAAAGGATAGGAAATTACTAGGGGTGTGCAAAATAACCAAAAAATGTTAAAATAGAAAGCTCCATAAAATAACCATTAAAAAACTAGTTCATGAACCTAATCGGTTTTTAAAGAACCGGTTTATGACCGAATCATGTTTTTGTTCCACATTAGAGGATCCATTTCCATTATTTTCATAGACACTTTTAATGAAAACCGTTTCACAATTAAACAAAGAAAAAAACCAAACCAAATTAATTTTTATAACTTTATTTTTAAAATTTTAAAAAAAAAATTTTTATTAAAACCGAACCGAACCACTTTCGAATCGAATCGAACCACTTCCGAATGAACCAGTTTTATAACCGATAACATTACGAATCATTTAAACCAATCAAATCGGTTATTCAAAAAATCCGGTTTGGTTCGACCCATGCACATCCCTAGAAATTACACAATCAGCACCGTTAATTTAATTATTAATGGTAAGATCCTCCCACATGACATGATCATGTTAAATTACACAAGGATCTATTTCCATTATTTTCATAGACACTTTTAATGAAAAAGTCTCACAATTAAACAAAGAAAAATAAAAAGAAAAAACTTAACCACACATGTATTAAAACCTAATTCATCGTCACATATCCATGCATTATAAATAACATTACATCTTTTAAATGAGATCAAAATCATAATTACACAGGAATCATTAATTCACAATATAAAAGTATCACAAATATGTGCTAATTAACTATTGCGCTACAAAACCAACCTGTTTTATAAACTGAAATTCAATCAATAGTATTCCAACAAACAAAATTCTGACTTAAACCTTTTTTTTTTTTTTTGGAATTCTGTTTTGGGTTCTTCTCCTATTAAGGAGGTATGTTCGCATGTGATCAATTAAACTTATTTCAATAAATAAATAAAAGATTTATCATCTATCATTTAACATGATCATAAAAATTTTCCTACACTCATAACATTTTGTGGGGCGCGCAGGAAAAAAAAACTCTAGCACGCAAAATGAATCTCTATAACATAACACAATCACTTTTCCTACAACATAACTCTTATAAAACCTATAAATATCTGTTTGTTTATGTGTGCATATGTTTTTGTAGGTGTTGACCATGTGCATCATGTTGAAACAACCGTGATTTTCAAATAAATAAAAAATTAAAACGAGGGCATCTTATTAGAGGATACCCAAAGGGTGAAGCAAGGAAAAGCTTAAGCGATCCAAACGAAAATCATAAAAGTTGAGATTTAAAACAAAAATGGACCCACGGAAATCTTATTATTAGTTAATAAAAAAGGGATACGTAGAGCATCTCGTGGCATTTTCGAAGGATGTCCAGCTTTCCTTTCCTATTTTATTTCTAGCTTTGACTTATATTTACAGACTTTTTATATACTAATTTTTTTAAATAATTTAAATTATACACATGTTTCACAATTTCATATAATATGTAAAACTATCTTAATTTTCTGGGATCATTTCTATTGACTATTGCTATCATTTTCTTTTTATCTATTCCAAATTTAGTTTAGCCCAAAAATAAGTTAAATTTTAATTAATTGTGCATTACTCTTACAACAATAAATTTAAGAATTGTTTGAAAAGATAGTTCTTATTGTTCAGGCGATTGAATGTTACAAATTTACAATGACAACAATCAGACCTCATTTCATTAAATAAAATTAATCAATAACATTAAATTGAAAATACTAAATGATAAAAAAAACACTGAAATAATTTATGAATTCAAAAAGTTAAAAAAATACTGCGATTAATTAGTTACATATTTACTTCTTAATTTAATTTTTTTTCTAACCAGAAATAATTATTAGCCATTCGTAAATTTTCATAAAGTTTTCGTAAGAAATATTACCAGAGACGTTGCTATTCCTTACTGAATGAATTTCCACCAAAATGTAAAGGATGAGAGAACGCTCTTCCCATCTAAGATGACAAATCACTAATTTTAACAATGATATATTATAAAATTACATAATGTCTACTGATAGAAAATTCATAAATTCAGACCCAAATTATTCAATTATTATTAAGGAAAGATCAATTAGTTTAAGCCAACTATTGGCTAATATGATTGTACATATATAATTTTAGTTATCAACTACAAAGAAAATAGAAAATGTAAAGGAATTAGATTGATAAACAACGACATATTATATAGGTAGAATGGTTGTATATAAACTTTTTCATTAAAGTAATAATTGTAACTCCACACATAATGACTCAATTAAAAATTGGACAAAGAAGTAGTTGCTAATTTGCTGAGCTCAATCGGCAGCGAGCCTTCAAGATTATTATGCGAGACATTTATGAAAATTCTTAGTTGCCATGCACCTTTATTTTACCAGAAAAGCTACGATGTAAAAGCCATTAAAATAAAATAAAAATGAAGGATTAGGGAGAAAGGAAATTTACTGCTGGTTCCGAAATGAAGGAGGCGATGTTAGAAGGATTAGAGAGTTAAATCCATAGCCAATAAGAAAGACCATTATAGCATGCAAATCATGGCATCAATCAGGTATTCAGGCATATCATATCATATATATGGGTTTAAATTAATCAAGAAGATCCGGATTGAGCATAAGAAAAGTCGAGAAGGATACGGGACATCCTCTTTGGTGGAGTGCAAGAATGTGATAGAGAGAAGAGAAAACTATAATTGTGATTTTTTTCTTTTTTTTTTCACATAATGAGTATGGGTCAAGTTTTGGGTCAATGAGTTATTATTAAAACAAGTCAGGTATAAAACTGACCCAAATAAAAGTGGGTCAGTATTTAAACCCTATTCACAAAAAAATAGGTATTTATGGGTCATGTCAAGGTCAGATTAAGAGCAGGACAAATGAACCAGTTTTTTTTTGCACACCCCTATTGGTAACCCATGGCGATGGACCACTATGAATGGACTTAACTAGATCAATTACATTAAGTGAGTTTAATATTAATGTGAGATTCCACCACACTTGAGTATCCCAATAATTTCTCCCTCAAGTGTGAAATCTTATACATTAATATACTCTTCTTGAGAGAGTCCATGGCGGAGATCACCAATAAAAAATTAGGCTAGACCAATTAAATTAAGTAGATCCGATATGATGCACTACAAGAAAAAATCTTATTATTGACGAAATTTTATAAAAAATTAGGCTAGACCAATTAAATGTGACAAAATTTGATTATTTGTATCAAAAATTATCATTTGTGACAAAATTTATGACAAATTTTTTTGTCAAAAATAAACTTTTTTCTTGTAATGATGTCTCAACCAGTACCTTAAAATATTAGGTTTTTAGGTCCTCCCATATAAATGTACTTCGTTTAATTTACAATCAATCAATATGAAACTTCATCACATTTGAATGTACTAACACACATGTTGAATTAATTTTATTTACTTCGGTAATATTGTCATACTCACATAAAAAAATTTTTTTACTGCTTTTAAAATTAATTCTATTTGTTCGCGTTCCATAACTCGAAATTGAATTTTCTCATACATAAAAATAGCACTTGGCAATTCTAAGGGGTAGCACAGTTGATAAACATATCATACTTAGGCACGTTTGGTAAAAGAAAAAAAAATTATTGGAAAAAAATAATCTTCAGGAATATGATGGGAATTTTTTTTTTGGGTAAGTTATTAAAAGATGTTTGGCAGGCTAATTTTTTTTTGGAAATATTGAGTTAATTTTACTGATATTGTGTGTTAATTTTCCCATCACATGGGAAAAAAATAATTCCACCCCTTCAATGGTAATCTTCCCCAACTATTTTACATAGAAAAGCAAATGATGAGAAAAAAATTTACCAGTCATATTTTTACTTCACCTCCTACCAAACATAGGCAAATAATTTTTTCACCTTATTTTCCTAAGATTTTTTTTACCTCCTACTGAACACCCCGCTTTAATGTCAGTGATAAAAATCTTTAAGCTTTGTGTCACAAAAGTGATTAGTCTCATCCAAATACTTAGAACACCTTTAAAAATAAAATAAAATAGCACTTGCCATATCGTAGGAAGTGCATTATTTTTGCACTTATTCATATACCATCATATCTGTTTTTATATTTATTTAAATTTTTGCCAACACAAGTTGGCTCAATTAGTTAACCATTCCGGATAAACTTATGAACTTTCTAAGTTACACATATGAGACATAACTATTACGGGAGTCTTTGGATCATCAACCAAAGGTCCATAATAACCTTCAATCAGAAGCCCACACAAGTAGCTCACTTGATAGTGTATCCAGGAGAGAAAATTCCCATGCCACGTCAGATATTTATGCGCAAAGGACCAACCATCAAAGAACAGATTGTTGTTATTAGTTACTTATTCTGTTAGTTAGTTTTACTATTCTGTTAGTTAGTTTTGCTATTCTGTTAGTTAGTTTTGCTAGTTTTAACAACTTTCAGTTGCACCTACTTTGTATCAGTTTTTATCCTTCTTCTAGCTTTTCTCTTTCGTTCAATAGCTTACCTATATATAAGGTAGCTGCTGTGTAATTGTTTTTCAAGTTTCAATGTTATCTTTTCTTCCAAATCTGTTATGGTATCAGAGCTCAATCTGAGCTCTGGTATTCTGCTTTCTAAAATCTTAGTTCTTGATCGTTTCTTGTGTTCTTCTTTCTGAGATCTTGATTCTTGCAATTCCACAATAATGGCGTTAGCTCCAGATTGGAATACTAACACTTCTAATCCGCTTTACCTCCATCCAAATGAGAGTCCCTCATTAGTTTTGGTTTCTCCACCTTTAACTGGAAACAATTACCACACATGGGCTCGTGGTATGACGGTTGCATTGTTATCCAAGAACAAGCTTGGATTCATCGATGGAAGCATAGTTGCACCTCCAACGGATCATGATGGCTATGGACAGTGGCAGCGTTGCAATACTATGGTGATGGCTTGGATTCATAGAGCTATTTCTGAATCGATTGCGAAATCTATTTTGTGGATTGAATGTGCTCGAGAAGCTTGGTTAGACTTACGTGACAGGTTTTCACAGTCGGACATTTTTCGTGTGTCAGATCTCCAAGAGGAGATTTACAAATTGCACCAAGGTGAACGGTCAGTTACTGAATTTTTTACACAACTCAAAACAATGTGGGTTGAGTTGGAAAATTTGAAACCTTTACCTATTTGTGATTGCATCCCTCCTTGTGCATGTGGAGCAATGTTGAAAGTAAGAGATTACAGAGACAGAGATCATGTAATTCGCTTTCTGAAAGGACTTAGCGATCAATATGCTGCAGTGAGATCACAAATAATGCTCATCGATCTGTTACCTAATGTGAATAGAGCATTCTCCATGATTGTTCAGCAAGAAAGACAGTTTGGTTCTGATTCTAACAATCAGATTTCCACTAACTCTCAACCTTTTGCCATGTTCAATAGCAGTGCAAGCAACAATAATCGTAGATTTTTTAATCAAAATGGAGGACGTGGAATTGCAAGCTATGGCAGAGGACGTGGAAGGAACTACTCAGGTCGTGGGAATTCTGGTGGAAATTCTGGTGGTAGACTTTGCACACACTGTGGAAGGTCTAACCATACAATAGATACTTGTTATCAGCTTCATGGATATCCTCCTGGATATCGTTCTCGAGTACCAGATTCACATGCTGCCAATAATCTTCTAACTGAAGGAACAAATGTTTCCAATGATCAGTTCTTAGATCAGAAAAATGATACTCAACCTCAACTATCTCATGAACAGTATCAGCATATTTGTTCTCTTCTACAAGGATCTAACATCGCAGCAACTTCTTCAACACATGCTGCAAATGTTGCCCAAATTTCTAATGCTGATACCAATGTGAAAGGTATATTTCATGATCAGTGGATTATTGATACAGGGGCCACTGATCATGTCTCACACTCACTTTTGCATTTTTCATCGTTACATGAAATAGAACCAATTCTGATAAATCTACCTAATGGATCTCAGGTTAAAGCAACTCATTCTGGTTCGGTTTCTTTATCACCTGATCTATTATTGTCAGATGTATTATATGTACCTGAGTTTCATGTTAACTTAGTTTCAGTTACAAGATTGCTGCAAACTCTTAACTGTACTCTTACATTTCATGGCTCTTGTTGCTATGTTCAACAGATTCCATCCAAGGAGACAATTGGTTTTGCTAGGCAAAGGAATGGCTTGTATGTGATAGTCAGTAGTGTAGTTGAAGATCAAAGAGATCGAGCTTCCAAAATAAACAGCAGCTGTGTCAATAGTTCTGCTAGCAAGTCAGATAATGCTTCTCTATGGCATAGACGTTTAGGTCATATATCTGATGAAGTCCTACGTCTCATGTCATCTCAGTTCAGTTTTATTCCTTTTGCTCATGTAAATCCTTGTGAAGCATGTCATTTAGCCAAACAGAAACGGCTTCCTTTTCCCCTTAGTCATAATAAATCAGCACATGTTTTTGATGTATTACATGCTGATATATGGGGACCCTTTGGAACAATGTCAATACATGGATATAAATACTTCTTGACTTTAGTAGATGACTATTCCCGATTCACATGGGTTGTTTTGATGAAGTCTAAAAGTGAAACACGCTTAAATATCCAGCACTTCTTTGCTTATGTTGAAAATCAATTCAACACCACAATCAAAGTTTTTAGAAGTGATAATGGGAGTGAATTTTGTATGAATCAATTCTTCCTACAAAAGGGAGTTCTTCATCAACGAAGCTGTACTGAAACTCCTCAGCAGAATGCTAGAGTCGAACGCAAACATCAGCACTTGCTTAATGTGGCTCGTAGCTTATCATTTCAAGCTTCCTTACCAATTACACTGTGGCCATATGCAATCACCCATGCAGCACATTTAATTAATCGTGTCTGCTCTCCTAACCTTGCCACCAAAACTCCTTATGAATTACTTCATGGTTCTCCACCTAATCTTGATCACCTTAAGGTTTTTGGGAGTCTTTGTTATGCTTCCACTCTTCAATCCCATAGAACCAAATTCTCCCCTAGAGCCCGAAAAGCAGCATTCATTGGATACAAACAAGGGACTAAAGGATTCCTTCTGTTTGATTTAATCTCTCACACTTTGTTTGTATCTAGGAATGTTATCTTCTATGAAAACCATTTTCCTTTCCATCAACAACCTGCTTTTCACCCACCTCTTCCTATCCTTCCTACACCAATTCCTGATTTATCAACCACAGATTGTCTTACACCCTTAGTCCATACCCCTTTTGATCACAACTCAACCAATCTTCCTGTACCAAACCCGCTACATGTTGCCACTAATGCTGATGATGCTCATGTTCCTGATCATGCTGATGTTCTACCAGCTGCATCTCCTCCACTTCGTCGTTCCTCTAGACAACGTACTGCACCAGCCTACTTACTTGACTATCATCACAGCCTTTCCGTTGCCCAAGATACCAATTTCTCCTCAGGTATTGCCTCATCTATTAAGTATCCATTATCTGATGTTTTGTCTTATGAACGTTGTGCTCCTTTATACAAGCATTTTTGTCTTCAATCATCAATTCATCATGAGCCTCGGTCATATTCTCAAGCTGTTAAGCATGTTCATTGGCAAACTGCTATGGATAATGAATTGGCTGCCTTGGCACAAAATAACACTTGGAATCTTGTTACTCTACCTGATGGTAAGCAACCTATAGGGTGTAAATGGGTATACAAGGTTAAGTATCGTTCCGATGGGACCATTGAGCGTTACAAGGCTAGGTTGGTAGCTAAAGGCTTCACCCAACAAGAAGGTGTTGATTACTTTGACACTTTTTCTCCGGTTGCCAAACTCAATTCCGTTCGCACCTTGCTTGCTGTGGCTGCTATCAAAGGGTGGCATTTGCAATAGCTTGATGTAAATAATGCATTTTTACATGGTGAGTTATCTGAGGACGTTTACATGCAGGTTCCTCAAGGTCTTCTGGTTTCTCAGCCCAATGTTGTTTGCAAGCTACAGAAGTCCATTTACGGGTTAAAACAGGCAAGTCGACAGTGGTACGCCAAACTGTCATCTGCGTTGCTTTCTCTTGGTTACAAACAGGCAACTGCAGATCATTCACTTTTTGTGTTGTCTACTTCACATTCGTTCACTGTTCTTTTGGTTTATGTGGACGATATCATCCTCTCTGGTGACTCTATTGCTGAAATTCATCGAGTTAAACGTTTTCTTGATCAACGTTTTAAGATAAAGGACCTTGGTGATCTCCGATTTTTCCTTGGCCTTGAAGTTGCACGTTCCAAAGATGGCATAATGCTTAATCAGCGAAAATACGCACTCGAGTTGCTCACTGATGCTGGACTTCTTGGATCCAAACCATTATCCACTCCTATGGATGCTTCCGTCAGGCTAAGTCGCACGTCTGGTTCCTCTCTTTCAGATGCTGCTTCTTATCGTCGCTTGATTGGTCGTCTTCTTTACTTGACCACCACGCGCCCTGACATTTGTTTCGCTGTACAGCAGCTGTCTCAGTTTGTTTCGAGCCCAAGTGATGTTCATTTAGCAGCTGCTCACCGTATTCTTCGCTACATCAAGGGTTCTCCTGGTACTGGTATTTTCTTCTCTTCTTCCAGTGATCTGCACGTTCGCGCTTTTGCTAATGCCGACTGGGCTTGTTGCCCTGACACCCGGCGTTCCGTCACCGGTTTTTGTGTGTTTGTGGGATCGTCCTTGGTTGCTTGGAAGTCTAAGAAGCAAACTACTGTTTCTCGCTCTTCGTCCGAAGCAGAATACCGTGCTCTAGCCAGTGTGACATGCGAGTTGCAATGGTTGCAATTTTTGTTTCATGATCTGCATCTTCCTTGGTTGAAGGCTGCTTCCGTTTATTGTGACAATCGTTCGGCTATCTATCTTGCCCATAATCCGACGTTTCATGAGCGATCCAAGCACATTGAGCTTGATTGCCATGTTACTCGTGAGAAGATTACATCTGGTTTGATTCACTTACTTCCTGTCTCTTCTTCGGCTCAGTTAGCGGATGTATTCACCAAGCCATTGGCTGCTTCTGCGTTTCATTCCAACATTTCCAAGCTGGGCATTCACACCATCCTAAGCCCATCTTGTGGGGGGGTATTACGGGAGTCTTTGGATCATCAACCAAAGGTCCATAATAACCTTCAATCAGAAGCCCACACAAGTAGCTCACTTGATAGTGTATCCAGGAGAGAAAATTCCCATGCCACGTCAGATATTTATGCGCAAAGGACCAACCATCAAAGAACAGATTGTTGTTATTAGTTACTTATTCTGTTAGTTAGTTTTACTATTCTGTTAGTTAGTTTTGCTATTCTGTTAGTTAGTTTTGCTAGTTTTAACAACTTTCAGTTGCACCTACTTTGTATCAGTTTTTATCCTTCTTCTAGCTTTTCTCTTTCGTTCAATAGCTTACCTATATATAAGGTAGCTGCTGTGTAATTGTTTTTCAAGTTTCAATGTTATCTTTTCTTCCAAATCTGTTAATAACCTCTACGGTTTCGTATGTTGCACCGATATCAACACGGACGCGATGTTTTAATATATTAATTCTAAAAAATATTAGATTTTGACACTTTAGTACATGTTTTGATATTAAATAATATTTTTAATTTATGTAATGTATATTATATTTAATATTTAATAGTTTAATAAAAAAGTGAAGCTAAATTTATCATATCATCAGTTTTGCAAAGATACATAAAATATTCCAAATATTTATATTAAACTCAATAAAATGATAATCATAATCCTATGAATTTAATGGTTTGAACTAAAAATGCAACATCATACAACATTTGATCCTTTTTGAATCTTTACAAAGCATGTTGGAGTGTCGGGAAGTGTCGGACACGATACGTCAGAGTTTTTGAAGTGTCGGTGCTTCATAGATTGTTTATGTGTTATTGTTTTTAATTTTAAACAGAATATATATATTAAGTTAAAGTGCAAAAGAATTATAATTATCAAATGAATTTTTGACAAAAAGTAGAAATTCTAGAAAAAAAAATAGTTTTAATATTTTTTCATCTGTTAACAATAATATTAAAAAATAAATCATAGCATAAAAACGTTTTTTTGGAAACTTATTTAAAGGCATCTTAAACGAAACCCATCTAATGGAATTAATTAACCAAGAGCACCAATGAACCTGCTAGCTGATTTAATTGATATTGTTCCTCCAAATAGAGGCACCGAAAAAATATGTACTGCGAAAACAAAAGGAACATGTAAATGCACGCCAAAAAAAAAGAGGAACATATAAATTACTAATCATGTGATTGAATAATTATAATCCAAATAAAATATACTTTTCAGGATGCAGAGACTTATAAGAGAAGCTTCCCTACGATTTGGGTTCTCCCTGTAAAATATTCCTTTGAAGGCGTAGTAGACCTCCTAAACTGTTCTTAATATAATAGAGGTGCGCGTTCACGCGAAGTACGGATTATTATTAATGACTTAAGGTATTCCAATCATAATAAGTTGATCAATTATCATATTTCAACCCAAAATTTTAAGAGATTGGATTCATGAGTTCCCTCAATTAAGTACCTCACTTTGGTACGACTGTCTGGCAGAGAAAATCGTGGCTGAGAACAATAACCAATAGGCTAAGCTAACCCAAATAAATGGATCTGACTTCGCATCTCAACCCAAAACTTTAAAACATTGGATTCACAGATCCATCAACTTATATTCAAATTATTTAGCCTAAGCTAGCTCAAATAAGTGGATCTGACATCATATCCCAACCCAAAACTTTAAAGCATTGGGTTCATGGATCCATCAACTTATATTCAAATTATTCAGCATATACCAACCAATGTTAGACTTGTCACATTTGAATATCTCAACATGCAACAAGAATACTTGGGTTATTGTAACGATTATAATGGCTACCTTAACCTTAATTTTAAGTCTTCTCACATAAATAATTAGGCCCTTTTAAACTTTGGGATTAATGTTTCTTCGTTTAATGAAGATTTTTTTTCTTTCTATCACACTCAAATAAAAGTGAGTTAGTCTCGTTAATCTTTTTTTCTATCTTTTCTTTACAATAAAACCCACTCATGTTTATATGAATATGATAGGAAAAAAAATTCTACGGCAAAATCAGAAACATTTTTCCCTTAAACTTTATTCTAATGCGAGTTCAAAATCTTGAATCCAACATAAATTTCTGGTGAAATATATAAAACTATTAACGTAGCTTTACTCAACAACTTAAATTTTTGGGTTGAATTAGTTATTTACTATTTACATGGTGTAGAGCCTTGTGTCCCGAATTCGATCCTCATCGCCCCCACTTTCTTTCAAGTGGAATTTATTTATTCGCACAGTTAAGTGTGCCCATCGTACCTTTATATGAATATGATGAAAAAAAATGTTACAGATATATAAAAACCATTAATGTAACCTCACCCACCAACAGAACTTTTGGATTGAATTGGTTGTTTACAACTTGAACATAGAAAAATAATTCCTAAGACATATGGTCTGCCAGCTGAAGCACATGGCCTTCATGAATCAAAAGCGAAATGTCAGATCCCTTTCAACCACACAAAACAAACGTCATAAAGAAAACTTGTAAAAAGAACAAAAGCAGAACAAAAAACCTCCATGACCACTATTACCCCTCAGCAAGGCGTGCAAAATGTGCATTCACAGAAGAGTTCAGGACCAACATGAGTGCTTCCATATACTGGCTTACATCGCATGTACCGGGGCATATGACTTGTATAAATAAATTAAACTAATTAATAATTACCACATTATATTTTTAAATTAAATAATTACATAAATCATTGTGCAACATAATCATTTCGCATCCAAAGTGATACTGTGTTAATAATTTATTAGTTTAATTTATACAACCTGGACAAAATCCACACAAAATATTTCTCCATGTCGCGTTCTTAAAATTTAAATGGTCCTCAATTGAAACCAACTTTTCTCCGGGTCTCACGTGGCTTGTGTCCTTTTCTAATCCCTAGTCACTATTCAACAGTCCAGTTAAGCTTTTTAATTATTATTTTTTGATAATTGTTTCTTTGTAATTCATTATAAAATTTACTTAAGAGTTACATATGTGGTTATGCAATATATAAAATAACATATAAAATAAGCTTACATCTAACTGTTGAGGCGTTTTATAATATTAGGAGTTCAAGCTTTACAAAAACACTTATAGAAATAACCCGTCCCAAATTGAGTTAGTCGCGAAGTAATGAATTGATTGAAATATTTTAAAAAAATAAAAAAATGTTTCAGTTAAAAAAAAGAAAAGAAGAAAAGATGTTTCTTTAATTTGCACAAAAGTATTTCTCTCATTAGTATCATCAAAGATAATTTTATTATAGAATATTCCACCTATTTTTTTCTTACATATCATAGTTACTCATTTTTTAATATTATTAAATCAGAATTTCACTCTTTCGATTTTCTCTTCTCTTGAGATTTTGATCCAATAATATTAAAGATGAGTAAGTAAGGTAGGTAAAAAAAAAAAAAAAAAATTAGGTAGAATAACTCATCCCTTATTATAAACACACTCCATTACAAATTTCAAATACAAGTTTAACATATTTTTATTTATGTGATGGTGAAACAAGATACAATCTTATTTATTTCGAGAACATTAGTATAATTTAACTGTGAAAAGGTAACGGCCTAGTGACTAAAAAGCATGTAGAGTATATAATTGAGCAACTTAGCATTATTAACGTGTGATAATGTTTTACTATCCCAAGCTGATTCTTATTTTTAAATAAGTACATTTTAGTGATTTTACCAATCACTCAGTTTTTTTTTACTCAATTTTAAATAATGATTGTTATAGTATATCTTACTACTTTATCATCGTACATATTCTTCTATATTTTTACTCTATTATATATATTAAGTGATAGGATTTTATATTTTTTTATTCATACTCTACCTGTTATTTTTCAATATCATTAGATCAGATCTCAAGAGAAAAGAAAAAAATATTAATATTAATTGAGATTCTGATCTAACAATATCAGAAAATAATAAATAGAATAAGCATAGAAAAATAAATAGGCATAATATTATATCTATTGTATTAAAACCTTAATTTGATCATGTGAACAATGTGAAGTAGTCAATTATTAAAAATAAGCACATCTGTCTCTGCTACCACACACCTCCAACCCCACCCCCAACACACACAAACCCACGGACACAAATATCGATAGGATCGTTCAAAAAATTATACGTATATAATTTTATTGATCCTATACGTATAAACAAAGAAAAAAAGAAAAGAAACCACGGACATGCTCGATTGTGTTTCCAATCGATATGAACAATGTGATGTAGTCAATTATTAAAAAAATTATTAAAATATCGATGGGATCATTCAAAAAATTATACATATATAATTGGATTTTATTAATCTCATGTTAAAGGAGATAAGTTATCTCATATTATAGAGATAAACTTGTGGCTCCCACCATCTGAAAAAAAAAAATTGACACAATTATCGAATGGTGTGTAGGAAATTTTTTTACCACATATAACATGAGAATAATATTTCCCTATATAATTTTATTGATCGTGGTATAAACAAAGAAACTATGGACATATGCTCGATTGTGTTTCCAATTTTTTTAAACCATTTTGTTGAGTAGTTTTAAGAGTTAATTTTAAGAATAAAAGAATAAAAAAATTGGTAAATTTATTTTAAAAAGAGTTTAAAAAAAAAAAAACTGCTTGGAAAATTTGTTCCAAGAACATTTAAAAAAAAATGTTTGATTGGTAAATTTTTTCTTGTTAACTTCTTTTTATAATTTCTTTGATATATGTAAAATTTAATTAAGATATATTTTAACGGAATATATTTTTAAGACCAATGCAAATCATGAATTTATCCTTTTAAGATGTTATTTTCCATACAATTACTAGAGGAAGGTTATAGTTACAACTTTTTTTTTACAATCATACTTTAACACCGTTGATTTCTGCCAATCAATGGTTATCATTTATTGTGCATTAATAATTAATTAATAAGTTTAATTTGAAAAAATGATGACTGTTGATTAGCGGAAATCAACGGTGATAAAATAGGGTTGTAAGAGTTTGTAAAAAAAAAAGTTGTAACTATAACCTTCCTCTAATTACTATGGGGTATATTTTTCTCATGTTACACGAGATAACATACCCCTCCTACTCATACATCAAAAGTTGTGCTAGCATTTATTTATTTATTTATTTTTTAAAAGAATGGGCCCCACATGCTTTGTGTCTATGACATGAGATAACAAGTCTCCTGCAACATGAGACTTGTATTTCCCAATTACTATATAAGTTGATATCTATCAAGTTACCATAACATGTAATAAACCAAAGCTAATACGATAAAAAAAAAAATTCAACATGTTTAATAAACAACAAATATATAAACATAGGTTAGATTTTAATATGTTAATAAGCAACACATATACAATTATCCAGTCACTTGAAAATTGATTATCCAAATATGAAATCTATAATTTAACAAATCAAATCAAATAAACCAAACTAATAATTGTTACGTTGTGCCCTAATCTAATTTGCAATATAATCATAGCATGCTAACATTTCCACTGCACCTTCATCATATAACTTTAAAAACTTGTTATCATTGAAAGCTTGCTAGAAGTTTCATTCAAAGTCTCTAATTTTGTAGTATCCATGTCTTCCTACTTTCTAAATAATTCATCACATAAATTTCACTTGTCTATATAATAATGAATAACCCAACACATTATCACTATGAGTCGTTGCTTAAAAAGTTTATATTAAGACATTAACTTTAAGGGAAAAACTATTCTTATGCAACATAAGAGTAACTTATCTCTTATAGACCCATCGAAAATCATGACACACTTTTTTTTCTTCTTTTTTTTTTTTTTGTAAATAGTGGGCCCCATCACATGTGTCTCTACAACATAAGATATCTTCTCTCATGTAACGTGAGATTAGATGAACCCTAACTTTAATATGGAAAATCTATTCTTTAACTCTAAAGCATAACTCAATTGGCATTCTTAAAGATAAATGCTTATAATTGAATAACTCCTCACGATTCCTTGGTGGTATATTCTTACGTAATATGCATAATATCTTTTGCCCCTAAAAACGGGAAGGAAATATCATGTGCTATGATAATAAGAATCTAAATACATATGAATCCTTAGAGGAAGAAGGCTTTCAAGTGGTTTGCAGAGAATGCAATGTCTTTAGATGTTCTAATTCAGTGGAAAACGTAAAATAAACAAGCCAACGCAAATCTAAAAAACAGAAAAATGATATAAAAAATGGATTCAAGCAAACCTAAAACATGAAAACCATGTTGAGCTTGTGCTCTTTTATTTAAGCTCAATTGGGCTAAGAGTATGAGAATAGCCCTATAAGTCTAGAGCCGATATAGAGCTTAGGGTTAGGGTTTTTTGGCACCCGTATATATATACTACCACTTAAGGCATCATCCTCTAAGGTCATTGAATAGAAGATGTAAGCTCGGATCTAAAAAGTGCTCACACACTTCCCCTTTCCCCTTGAGAGATAGCTTGGAAGGTTTACAGAACTTAGAGAGATTTGTTCGTGGTATAGCCCAAGGGAGATTGATTCGTGAGTTCGTGTTGTAACGCAAAGGACTCTGTTAAGGGCTGCGTACCCTTAATGGAACTCTCAGAACTTTATTGATCATTCAATTGACTACACATGTCTCATTGTGGAGTATTATACTTACAACTCAAATGCCTACGTGTCTTAACTGCCCAACTCTAAAAGCAATGAGTACCAACTCTAACCACGTGACGTGTGAGTAACAATCCAAAACTACTACTAATCTATTAGTGGACTGCCCTTCTATTGTATATAGTCTAAGGCCCAAGATGGACAGCCTTTTATCCTAATACTCTTTTCCTTTGATGAACCATAAAATGGTTTTATTGTTGATATGTGAAATGTTGGATGAATCAATCTTCCAGCCAATAAGGCAACTCGATAAGCTACAGGACTATAATCACTTTCTCAATACAATATAGACCAAAATAACGTTTTGCCAATTTGTGACAAGCACGTCTAGCAACTGAGATTTGACGATAAGGTTGCAATTTTATTAACACTTTGTCTCCAACTTGAAATGTTTGATCCTGTCTATGACGATCGACTTGAACTTTCATATGTTTTTAAGCTCTCTACAACTGCACTTTGAGATGAGCTAACACTTGATCTCGTTGTTGCAGCATCATGTCCACTGCTTCTATAAGAATAGTATTCGACTAGTACTGTGGAATTAATGTGGGAATTTTCCCATACACTGCTTGGAACAGTGACATATAAATAGAGGAATGAGTTGTTGTATTATAATGAAGCCCAGTCCAACATAAACATGGGGACCACTTCTTATTTTGCTCAAAATAGAAGGCCCTCAAATATTGTTCAAGATATATGTTGGTACCTCTGTTATTCCATCGGATTAGGGGTGATAAGTTGAAGTAGCACGCAATCTCATTCCACTTAATTGGAACAATTTGCGCCCGAATCTGCTCATAAAGATAAGGTCATGATTTAAGAGCAGAGATCGAGGGAACCCATGATGCTTGACTACCATTTAACAGAAAAGGTTTGCGATAATTACTGTTGTGTAATATTCTGGCAATGGTCCAAAATGACCATATTTAGACAAGTAGTCTACAACCACTAAGATGGTAGTATATCCCATTGAATTGGGCAGTGAAGTAATAAAATCAAGCGTTATATCATCAAACATCGCTTGTGGAACTTGTAATGGCTGTAAAACACCAAATGGTATCCGAATCAAACTTTAGATATGCTGACACACTACATTCCTTTACAAATCTCTTGACGTCTCTCCTTATATTTTTCCACACAAAAGATACAGATAAGTGGAGGAAGGTTCTCTGGACACCAGCATGTCCTCCTAAAGGGGTAGCATGAGCCTCCAACATCAATAAGTCTTTCAAATCTGAACCAGACCCCAAATAACACCAGTTCTTCTGAAAAATTATACCATCCTTACAAGAAAAATCTTGACTAATGGTGGTACCTTCATTAATAGCCTTATGAATATTCAATAGCTCCTGATCACCTTTATTGTGCTCCTTAATTTTTTTCCAAATATCCAACAAAAGTTCATAACGTAAAGCAATACATACCGCCTTATCCTCCTCAAGAAATTGCCTAGATAGGGCCTCAACTACAACATTAAACACCCCTGATTTGTATTCGATGGTAGTAACCCATTAACTTGTAAAATACTTCTGCTGATCTGCTTTTGGATCGTCTGTTTAAAAAGTTCCCTCAAGCTTTGATGATTTGTTTTTATCACTAAGTGTGAATCCAAGCAAATAATTCATCCACCTTTTAATGGCCTTTGTAATTGCATAGAGCTCCCTAAAATAAGAAGAAGCAACTGCTAGTATTGGACCTAATTTTTTTCTGAAAAAAGACACTGGTCTTCCCCTTTGTAACAACATAACCCCAAAACCTATATTCGAGGCATCTGATTCTACAACAACAGGAAATGTAAAATTAGGTAAACGTAGGGCCGGGGATGTGGACATAACTTTTTTCAATTCTACAAATGCAGCAGCAGCTTCCGGATTCCAAGTGATCTTCTCTTGCTTCAACAATTAAGTTAATGGATGGGCTAAAGATGCATATATAATTGTAACTCATCTGCTAACTCTCTCTTTATGAAATTTTGAGAGATCCCTAAGTCAATTAACACCTGCACTTTCATATCACGAACTAATGCTAACAAAATTAAAGATTTCACATCTGTTTTCCTGTAGATGAGTGTAAGGTTGCATCAACTCTTGTTCCCTAATTTTCCTTTGCACACCACACAATCTCTTCTTCTGCCTCACCTTCTGAATCTTCTGGTTCTCCCACCATTATAAGCATTTTTCCTTACAATGGTGTTTGGCAGTCCACTTCTCATTGCAAGTATAACATTGCCCCAACTCCCTTTTCTTTTACAATTCTTTTGGAGATAGTTTCTCTACTGGTAAAGTACTAATGCTTGGTAAAACTAGTAGTGTACTATGTGAAGGTTTTTCTGTTATGGTAGCTACATTCGAATGAAAGAAATTTTTCTTGGTATAGGGTGTGAGGGATGAACATAACTCACCATGGTGACTATCATACGCAATCGCTAGCTGTATTGCTTGATGTAAAGATGAAGGTGCACGTAATTGAACTGCACCTTGGATGGTAGATGTAACCCTGATATGAAAAACGTCATCAATAAATCATCATTGATATTTGATACTTGATTCATGAGCTTTTGAAATTCGGCCATGTAATCCGCCAAACACCCTGTCTGCAACAATTTGGCTAACACACCACGCACATCTTTGTAATGCGATGGCCCAAATCTTTGGCGAACGATTTTAGTGAATTCTTCCCAAGAATTAATAATCCCACTCTTGAAAACCCATTGATACCAATCCGTTGTAGCCCTCTCCATTCTCAGACTAGCCAACTTCACCTTCAAATGCTCTGAAAACATGGTGAATCTTAAAAAAGTAGTTCATCTTTAAAGATCCATATATTTGGCTCCTTCCCTTTAAGCTTTGGAATTTCAATTTTAACAAACTTCAAAATAGCTCTTGGAACCTCTGCATGCAACCATTGTGGATGAATGCCACGATGGAGCTGAGAAGACGGATCCTGAGAATAGGTTTTAGAAACTAGCTTTGGAGCTTGGATCAGCATTTCATGAAAATGATTCTCCATCATTTGAAAACAAGTTTCCATCGCCTCCAACATTTGCTCAAATCTCGGATTGTTTTCTTCCTTGTGTTGCGACAATTCCTTGACAATATCTTGAACTCGCATGGTTGTGGTTCTTGGATCCACCGAATGGAAACACCAGTTGTTAAGGGAAGCATACCCTTAATGGAACTCTCAGAACTTTATTAATTCAAATAACTACACATGTCTTATTGTGGACTATTATACTTGCAACTCAATTGCCTACGTGGCTTGACTGCCCAACTCTAACAGCCAAACCCACGTGTGAGTAACAATCCAAAACTACTACTAATCTATCAATGGATTACCATTCTATTGTACATAGTCTAAGGCCTAAGATGGACAGCCTTTTATCATAATACTCTTTTCCTTCTGCAGCCCCACAACATTACTTCTAACAAAGGACTCCAGTTCGAGTATGATCATTTCAAATCTGCGCTACAAGAGGTAATCGTAAATAATGATGGTCCGTTGCATTTCAAACCGCAATGGTCTAAAACTCTTTTGCAAATCCAATTGCGCCTACAAACCAAAAACGCGAAATGTAAATATAATGATAAGACTCTTAATTTACTTCGGAAAATGGCATCAAATATGGGGTTTACCAATGGAATGGGATGTTGTTATTGCCTGCTCGATTTGCTGAGTGATTAAGACAGACTTGAAATTAAGGAAATATTTCTCTCTCTTTCTTTGTGAAAACTGATAGAGATAGTGCTGATAATATAAGGTGGATGGAGGTATTAAGATGATGATGATAATAGAAGAAAAATTAATTAGAGGGCATTTGGTACAAGGTTTTATTTTGGATTACCGGGAATCTGAGATCAATAATCTTATTTAGTCATGTTTGGTAGAGGGATTTTGAAAATTTTCCTGCCAAAATCAGATTCCCATAATTTTTGTTTGTGAAGGAAAATGCCAAGTGAAAACATCACCGGGTGGGTGGTATTTTCAGATTTCCACCCGGTGGGAATATTTTCTATATTATTTCGGACAAAATTATCCTCGCTTTCCCACTCTCTTCGAACTTGTTCTTTCTTTCTCCGTCCAACGCTTACCCTTTGGGAGGAGACATACACCTCTATCTCTATTTTTCTTTATGCCAAATTGATTTTTTCTATTCAAAATAAAAATAAAAATTTGAATTCTTCTTCTTAGATTGAATCATTCACCGTTGGGCTTTGGGATGAGTTCATTCATCAACACCAAGAGCTTCGAATCGAAGAAACAAAGTCGTGACTACAAAGGAAGAAGATTATTGATTGAAACATGGTTTACATTGCATCACTCTCTATATGATTTCGTCTTATCTTCTCTACATCACCATGCATAGCTATGGTAGATAGTGTGATGTGAGGTTGAACTCTTGGGATTTAAAAGTTAATAACTTTGATGGATGGTTTGGAAAACTAGTAACTTGTTATGGAATTGGAAAGAGGTTTGCCTCCTTTGTTGTTCTTGCTGTTGGTTTATTCTTTTTGGTGCACTGTGTTCATGGCATCAATGTTGAATGTGCACAGTAACTGTGTGTATGTGAGAGAAGGGGTTAGTTTTGTAAAATCAACTCATATTCCCAACAATATTTGACAATCAGCCAAACACAACATAAGAAGAATTGACCAAACATTCTTAGGAATATTTTGGCCAATCAAATAACTTTTTGTAACATTATCAAAAAATTTAATTTCTCATCATATTCCTGGGATCGTGATTCTCGAGTAAATTTTTTTCTTCTCCTTTACCAAACGCCTTTTAAAGGATTGAGACGATAGTGGTCTGCAAAGTGCAAAAGATTGGGATGATAACGCTAAGGTATTAGAATAGTGTAATATTTACAATAATGACATCAATGAGAAGGGAAAACGTTTATCCTTTTAAAGTATATAACTTTGTGTCATTTTAGATGTTAACCATTGATTTCCGTCAAACAACGGTTAGGATTTATTGGGCCAAACTTATTAATTAATTATTAGTTCACAATAAGATCCATTAAATTCTAATCATTGATTGATGAAAATCAACGATTAGGATCTATAATGACACAAAATCATATCCTATAAAAGGACAAATATTTTGCCCGGGAATTGATTATTCTCCACGTTTTACCTTTCTATGGAAAAAAATTGAAAACCAAACCAAAAACATATCAAAGGTATTTTGAAATATCGATTTAAAGACGGCAAACCAAATATTACTTTTATAATTACTTTTATAAATACTTTTATAAATATCCTTTATCAATAAATTTTTTTCTGAAAACAAAAAAGTTATTTTACAAAGCAATAATCAAATAGGCCTATAACGCTTTATAAAACAAGGAGTATTTTGTCTTGCGTATTTCTTTTGCTCTCCATGTAATTATTCATTCCGTTTGAATAATGTTAAATGACATGTCAACAATTTTAATTTATATTTTAAAGAATAAATACGCAAATTTATTGTCCTGCATATAATATTGTCAAAAATATTAATGCAATGTCATCAAGTTTACAAGTAACTTATATTTTATGAAATAATATAGGGGATGAATATTCTTATTACCAAATTTTTCTACTATCAATTTACTATCTATCTAATCACCATTGAATCAAAAAGAGAGAATGCTAAAAAAAAATTGGAAAAAGAGAAAATGTTGATCCAATGGTGATTAGATAGGTAGTAAGTTGGTAGTAGAAGAATTTGGTAGTAAGAATATCCATCCTGAATAATATAATAGAAATAAAATCTTCCCACCCTAACTAGTAAAAAAGCAATTAATGCAAACATTTATGCACAAAAATAAAAATCTGAATACGCAGATTCTGCAAATTGATTGGTAGTATTATTACTTTTAGTTCAATTAAGTGTTATTAATATTTTCAAAGAGTGATAATAGATAATAAAAAAATTCATATATAATTTGATGCTGTATTACATATATGGTAAGTGGATATAGTCCTTAAATATGCACTAATTTTAGTTTTTACTCTTTTTATTATTAAGCTAGTGATTCACCATTCATGTACTAACTCCCTTTTTAGTTAACATGTTGCATTAAAGTTCACTCTGCCTTTTCCAAGTTCTCCCTAATCAACCAATAACCCTTTGGGTCGTCCACTAAACTGCTCAGTATTGTTTAGTCATTTGCACCTTTGTCCGTCTCAAATCAACAAAAACATCATTGGCATGAGAAGCACATAATAATAAGAAGAGGGACCAGACAGTAAAGCAAGCTTGACACGTTCCGATTTAAGGAGGGTTCAGGTTCACCTGATTTTGTTGCCCAAGTTCTCTGATTTTTTTTTATTTTTTATTCGTCGTGATTAATTCAATTTGATACGAATTTCGTGATTAAAACTTTAGATTTTTTCAAAAATAATTCTGAAAATGATAGAATACATGTTCCATTATATTTTTAATTTGAAAAAAATATTTATCATTTTAAATGACAAAACTTATATCCTTTCACTCTCACAAAAAGGTGGGACTCACACATTATTTTTTTGTCAACTTTCTCTTCTCCTTTATCTATCTCTTTCTCTCTTTTAAAATTACACAACTTTACATGCTTAAAATGACAAAACTTAATATCCTTTTAAAATGACTTGTACACTTTTGATCTATCCGAAAATGATGACATTAAAGTCAGAGTATAAAAGTAAAAAAATAAAAATATAACGTACGCAGAATTTAGGTTAGATGCGACACTTATGTATAGAAAAAAAGAAAAAGATGACGAAAGAAACGTAGAAATACATGTATATGAATAAGAGCGTGGAAAGATAGGAGGGTAGGTGTGAGATTGACCAAACAATCTCAAACACCATACCCTCAAGACTTGGTATGCAGCTTCTCTCTCTTTTCCTGTGCCTGCCAACTCCCTTTGCCTTAATATTTAAACACCTCAACAACCTCATTTTCTCTTCAGCTTGAGGTTCCCTTCTCCAAAGAGAACACACAAGCTTCTTCTTCTAAACAAATCAATTTTCTTTTCTTCTTATTTTCCTAATTTCTCCTTTTTACTTCAATTCTTTCTTTCAAATTCCTCTCAAGTCCCCGCATCAATATGCATACTCTCTCACCGTCCTCTTCCAACACACTAGGGTATTTACTTCCCCCGAGTATGTCCCGGAATCGGGTTGCTCCGACCCGATTTTCTGTCAAATGCAGTTTCGGGTTTGAACAGGCGAATTACGGGTTCGGATTCGGATCCAGCCGAACTGACTGGCAAAGCTCATGCGCTATTTTAGCCAGCAAGGTCGTTTCTCAGGAACGATTTTCAACTGACCATAACGGTGGCGCCGCCGATCACGTTGCGTCCATCAACGGTCACAAATCCGCCGTTACCGACCTCAAGCTCGTTCCAATCGGAAACCTCGACGGCGCCGGCGAAGGCGAAAATCTCAAATTGGTCCAGCCGAAGCCCCTCACCATCTCAGATCTCTCGCCGGCTCCGATGCACGGTGCTCAGCTCCGCGTGGCTTACCAAGGCGTACCCGGCGCGTACTCCGAAGCCGCCGCCGGAAAAGCCTACCCGAAGTGCGAAGCCATTCCCTGCGACCAATTCGAGGTGGCGTTCCAAGCGGTGGAGCTCTGGATAGCCGATCGTGCGGTTCTCCCGGTGGAAAACTCCCTCGGCGGCTCGATCCACCGGAACTACGACCTCCTCCTCCGCCACCGCCTCCACATCGTCGGCGAGGTCCAGTTCCCGGTCCATCACTGCCTCCTCGCTCTCCCAGGGGTCCGAAAAGAGTTCCTGACCCGCGTGATTTCGCACCCGCAAGCCCTCTCTCAGTGTGAGCACACGCTCACCAAATTGGGCCTCAACGTCGCACGTGAAGCTGTGGACGACACTGCCGGTGCCGCGGAATTCGTAGCCAACAACCGCCTTCGTGATACGGCGGCGATTGCGAGCGCACGCGCCGCTGAGCTTTACGGTTTGCAGGTGTTAGCAGATGGAATACAGGATGACCCGAGTAATGTGACCCGATTCGTGATGCTGGCCCGAGAACCCATCATTCCCCGAACGGATCGACCCTTTAAGACGAGTATTGTTTTTGCGCACGATAAAGGGACTTCAGTGCTTTTCAAAGTGCTTTCTGCATTTGCGTTTAGGAACATAAACTTGACGAAGATTGAATCAAGGCCTCATCGCAACCGTCCAATTAGGCTCGTTGATGATGCCAATGTGGGAACCGCTAAACACTTTGAGTATTTGTTTTACGTTGATTTTGAAGCTTCAATGGCTGATGTTAGGGCACAGAACGCGTTGGCAGAGGTTCAGGAATTCACCTCTTTCTTGAGGGTGTTAGGGAGTTACCCTATGGACATGACACCGTGGACTCCGTCTTCCCAAGGAGAAGATTAGCAACGCTCTTATTTCTCTCTGAAAAAAATAAAATACAAAATGTGTCATATGAGTTCTGAATTTTGTGAATAAAAGAAAAAAACTCCGATTATTTTAATTCTCTTTTACACCATGTATTTTAATTTGTATTCTTATACTTTTATTTTTTTGTTTATTTAGATTGTTGGATTTGAGGGCTTTTGTTTATGGGTTTTATATTTCTCATATTAAAAGAGAATTGAAATTTCATATCGTAAAGATAAAAAATATGTGGGATCCATGTGTTAGAAAAAAAATTAGATATAAGATCCATATCAATATGGAAATCGAAGGGTGTGTAGGAAAATTTGAATTCTTATGTTAAATAAGAAATCTAAAACCCTTTGTTTATTAGGATTTTCAAATGAATCAGAATTATTATAATATGTCTGTACATTTTGGTAGAGAGTTTGATAAACAAATGGTATTTATGTTTGCTGCCTTTCTAATAATTGTGATTACGGAAATGACATTATATTTAAGGATTTTATAATTTTCATGTAATATGAGAATTGAAATCTCATGTTATAGAGATAAAAAGCATGTGAGACTCATATGTTAGAAAAAATTATGTATAGGACCCACATCAGCACAGAAATCGAAGAGTGTGTAGGATGATTTCAATTCTCATATTAGATGAGAATTATAAAACCCTATATTTAATATGTTTCTGTTGGGCGATTACTTTGTGTTTGTACATGAAAAAAATGTACGTGATATAGAATCTAGAGTATTTGGGCTGTCATCTTATTGGGTGTTTCTATACCCAAGTCATGTATTTGATGAGATATGACAAAGGTGTATGTTTCTAAGCTTTTCATCTTATTTATTTGATATTTTGCCATTTTCATTATCTAAAAGTTGCTGTGGCTCTTTCATCTATTCCCTAATATTCTTAAGTAATTCAATAAGAAATTTGCATAAAGAAGAAATGGCTTATTCAATGGGAAAAGCTAGCTAGTTTGAAAGTAATTGCAACGTTATATGCTAGTATAAGCAATGTGATATTTTCAAATATTTGTGCTTCTTTAGATATTCTCAGAAATATCCTCTTGCAAGTAATTTTAGTGCTAGAGCAATTTTGCCTGTTAGAGCAATCATTTTCAAAGACAATGTCTGTCTTCATTTCAGAGGAGAGTTAAAAAAAAAAAAAAAAAACCCTTAGATTTTTTTTATGACGCAAAAGCTAAACATACAAAAGTTAAATTATCATCATAGGCCATGGCATAATCAAGGCAATAAATCCGATTTAGGCAGCTCATGAAAGTGGACCATATTTGTATTTTTGGTTAGAGATATTTCATTCCATGGTTGCTCTTAAAGGTTCATCAAAATAAAGGAAAATATCAAAATTAGCTATACTTTCTTAAAACTTAATGTGATAAATGCACATGAAATACCTTGTTGGAGTAATTTGTGTTTTGGTCTTTACTGCCTAACCTAATACTAAATCTTTACTAATTAAGTTCACAACTAACCCATTTTCAGTGTGTTCTGCCTGTGGCAAATCAGTGTTGGTGACATCTCGGATTCAGGTGTTCCTTTGGATATTTTTATATTATCTCACTGACCAGGGCGTTTGCCTCAAAGGTGTGTGTGTGTGATATTCATCCAAACCAGGTTTTCCACTAGTGATTCGAGATGGATAGTGGGTCTCGGTCCAGCCCACAACACAGTGCTTAAATCAGTGTTAGTGACATTTTTTTTATATTATCTCTTTGTTCATCAAACACTCCACTAGTTCGATTTGAATCAAGTAAAATTATATGAACAATAAGTTCTCTTTACTAAATTTTAATACAGCTAAATTAGAAGGGACCCGAATTCGATTCCACGTATTTAGGTAGCATTTATAAATTGATCCGTGACAAAATCTTTTGCCTCGATAATAGCTGGCCTGCCACAGATTTCGATGCAAAATTTGCAAACTTGTCCCTTTCAAACAAGTTTGTGCAATAAACAGGTGGGGGAAATGGGCCACAGGCACCACAACTTGCTTACATGAAAGCGAGGTGTTAAGTATAATATAACCCCGAAATAAGAATGGTAAATACTACTCTCATTTTATATCATATAGTTATTTTATTTTATCTAATTTCGAAAATTGCATCCCTTTTTTTCTTTTCTTTTTTACTTTTTAATAGTGAACCCCATTTGAATTCTCTCTATAGTATTGTTATGGGCCAGACTGAGGCCCACTACGCACCTCGGCCCGACACCTACATTGCACCTCGGCCAGCCACCAAACCCTAGAGCCGGGCTATATAAGGCAGGTAAGGCAGAGCAGTAAGGGACACATTTTCTAATCCTAAACACTATAGATCACACACACACCTCGAAGGCATACGCCTAGGTCAGTGTCAGTGATCCCTGTTCCTCCCAGATACCTAATCTATAGGCATCTAGAGAGAAACACTCGTATCCGAGATTAATCATCCAACCTACGTTGGACACATCTGCCAACAGGCAGAACAAGTATAATACTCTCATGTAACATGAGACTAATATTACCCGATAACAATACCACTAATGTAGTTGGTTTGGATTATTGACTTCAATGCATGACTAAGCTTCAAAGCCTAAGGAACATCTGCTCAATGCTCACCAACCCATGGCCTAGGATGTCCAATTTGCACGATGCACAATTCAAGATTGATTGCTAAAGCAAACACAAGTCAAAACTTGAAGTGCTCAATGACTTGTCTTCCATGGGTTGGTCGTTGTTGGTTTCTTACTTTTGCACCAACCAATTGAACTTTTCATAACCACGCTTCGGAAACTATTTTTAAACGCCTGCTTTTTTTGAACTCATCAATCCCGAAATGAAACATTATGACATCATATCTTAAATTCTCTTTTTGATATGGAATTTTCTTTAATACATGTACAGAACTCTTTATTTTTCATTTTCTTTTTATTTTGGAGGGATTAACTCTCTGTTTTTTAATTGTAGTCATCATAATATAGCTAGCTAGCTGTGAAAATTTCATCAAGTGTTCGATATGGACTATTTGAAGTCGGTTATCCTTTTAAGTTCTGTGGTCAAGCACGACTCGGTGTAGGTGTATCTTATGAAAATTCTTATTTTTTGGTTGTGCTGACTATTAAACATTGGGAGAAGATTCATTTATAAATTTTTTGGAATTTTTTTATAAATTACACTATATTCTCCCGCGAGAACATAGTATAATTTGTAAAAGTTTGTATTCTCCCGAGAGAATATGGTGTAGTTTATAAGAGTTTGTAAACAAAAAAATTTGTAAATATAACCTGCCCAAAAAAGGCACCGCCTAAATTAACATCTTATATGAAAAATTGTTAAGTTGTTAAATTTTTATTTATGAAAGGAGGGATATTCTTACTACCAAAATTTTCTAACCAATTATTTCTAATCACCATTAGATTAATATTTTCTCTATTTCAAAAACTTTTTAACATTCTAAATTAACATGTATGGGAATAAATTTAGTTGTTAAATTTTTATTTTTTTATTTTTACATTCTGCAAACTCTCTTTTGCATACACACCCGAAAACATAAATGGAAAACCCATCCTCCCACACTTTTTGCTTATTATCAATTTTTTTTTTTTTAAGTACACTGTCAATTTTTTTTAGTAGCAGCGCTTGCAATTTTTTTAAATAGAGATTTCGTCAATACAAGTGATACTTGACATCAACTGAATTGATGCCTTATACATTGAGACGTCCACATAATCAAAACCACTTCATTTCATTTTATAATTAAAGTAGTTACAACTTATACTAAGAATAATAAGTCATAAACTCCGAGGTAGCTAATTTGGTAATTGAGTGTCCAATTTGCTTTGATTAATAGTTCAAATCTTAACTAAAGTAAATTCTTGAAATTTTTTGTGGGCCACAGATTCTAATGAGGAGCTAGTTTTATGGGCCGTATGGAAGAGGTGAGGTTGTGTAAGAATATCTCCCATTGTTTACTAAAAAAAATAATTATCTTCTACTATGTAAGAAAAATCAAAATCCATTAGTAGAGATTTACTTGTATGTAATGCTTTAAATTTATTAATTAAGTGAAAACAATTAACGTTAAGAGCGTAATTTACTTCATTATAAAATAATGCAGCCGAATATATATAATAAATAGTTTTGTAATAAATATTTAAAGGGCTTTACGTCTCTCGTTCAATACGAGGTTAGAAAATTTCCTACACACAACATTTTGTGGAGCCCGCAGTAAAATAAAAAATAAAAAAACTCCGGCACGCAAAACAAATCTCTATAACATAACACAATCACTTTTCTTACGACATAACTCTTATAAAACCCATAATTAAATGGTACAAAAGCTAGGTTTGGTGAGGAAGGGAAGGCATATGCGTGTGGTGGTAGGTGAGGATGTGCTTTGTTATGTTCATTTTGTGATTTGTGGTCGAAACTCGATAGCATTAACGACCGACGCTCCCGTTACATCTAACCTATCTTTATGATGGTCCTTATTGGTTGGCCTTTCCCCTTGCAATTTTAATTTTCATTTATGGCTGAATTTGCGATGTAGTGAGTTCATTTTCCATATACAGCAGTACTATAGCATGATTTTTAAACTTGAATGGGACATCAATCAAATGATTTGTTGGACCCGAGTGTTCCATGAATAGAAAATTCCAGAAATGAAAGTAATTATGCTCCACTCAAATGAGTTTTGCTGAGCTTCACTTTTCTATTTAAACTCAATGTAATTGTTGACTTAGATTTCCTGTGAAATGGTGTTGTGGATGGCTAAATTTCATAGAAAAATGTGGTAGATTTCTTAACCAGTACAGATTCATACAGTATTTTTCACAATAAATTCTTATGGTTTAAGATTGTGTGGAGTATTTTAATTAGAATAAAATTTATCAGTATAACATTTTTGACATGATCAATTTAATTTTTTCTTGTCAATCTATAACGTTTAAATACATAGAAAATTTATTTACCAAAAAAAAGAAAAATTACATAGAAAATTTAAATGCGCACGGATTTTATCCATATCAAAAGACAATATAATTTTAGCTCTCGAAGTAGAAAAATTTACTCCCAACTACCAATTTAATGATCTCCTTTCGGTTGACTCGCCAGGATCAAAACTTTCTCCCACTATATTTTCACATGCAGTCAGGGGGGAAATATTTTCAAGCCACTAATTTTGGTCTGGTGGTGAAGGATTCGAATAAGTTATATTAGGTTATCTTTACGATTCTTATATATATATATATATATATATATATATATATATATATATATATATATATATATATATATATATATATATATATATATATATATATATATATATATCAAAGATACGGATATATCAACCACTCAGTACATTCTTTACTAAATATGAAGAATAATAATAATACATTTGAATTATTCTTATTTTTATGATTTTAATTTTTCATAATAATAATAATACATTTAAATTATTCTATATATATATATATATATATATATATATATATATATATATATATATGAAAGAACATTACGGATATATCAATCACTCAGTACATTCTTTACTAAATATGAAGAATAATATTAATACATTTAAATTATTCTCATTTTTATGATTTTAATTTTTCATAATAATAATAATACATTTAAATTATTCTTATTTTTATGATTTTAATTTTTCATATCCCTATTTTTTTTTCTTTTTGATAAGGAAATACCTATTCCCATTGTATCGAAAATTCACTCGGCAGCAAAACACTTTAGGCTTGGCTTAAGTTGTAGACTGGGCCCTATTAAGTAAAGGAAAAGAACGAGGTTATTGAAATAATTTTACCATTTTATCCTTTCTTTAAAAATTATAATTTTTGTTGTCTTTTGTTCAATTCTAACAGCTTTCAAATTTAATTAGGGAAAATCAATTATGTATATAAATTAATAAACAAAAACTAAAATGTGAAAATTAAAAAGAAAAAAGAGAGAGATATATAGCTAAATAAGTACACTGTCAACTACGTAAGTCGCAAAATTTGTACCAGCACCACAAGTCACTCCTCATCAAGTTTTCAATATTTCCTCCCTCAAACCCCCCCCCCCCCCCCAAAAAAAAAAAAAAAATCTCCTTCACCAATAAATGGGGGACTAAAATTTTAAGAACAAGAAGAATTTTAGAGGGGTTTATGAAAATCCTCGATTCCTTTTCCTCACATTTTTAAACTCACAAATAATGAAAGAGATTAATAAAATCTTCCTCTTCCTTTTCTTTTCCTCCTAAAATTATCTCCCACACAAGCCCTAAGGAATAGGAATCTTCCTTGCTAATTGTATTTTTTGTCTAAAATGAGAGAAGGAAGTTCAGGTTATATATTCCATTAAAAATCGCAAATCCTTTTTTGAGTAAAGACCCAAATTGGTCTCTGACAAAAAAACTCGGTGCCCAAATTAGTCCCTCGCAGAAATATACTCGTTAGATAGTCCTCAACAAAGTGAAACAGGACTCACGTTAGTCCTTCTGTCAATCCAAAACTCACGGTGTCAATGTGATGATGTGTCATGTTAAGTGACATGCTGGAGGCCACGTGGTTTGAGGAACGACGTTGTTTTGAGAGACTCATCCACGTTGGTCAATATGGTCCCTAACAGTTTTAACAAAGGGGACCAGTATGGTCCCTAACATTTTTATCGGGATCCTTTTTAGTCCCTGCTAACGTTCTGTTAACACCAGTGCCACTATTTGCTATTAACACACCAACAATGTCATTTCCCTTAGTACATGCTGATATTACTCATACATAACACAATCATCTTCTGCATAATTCACACCATGACATTCTTAGTTTAGTCTTTATACATTGTTTCCATTCCTTTTTTTATCTCCATCAAGTTTATACAACATTTTGTGCCAATAAACATAACTTCAAATGCATAAGTCATGCTACATACATTGCATGAACAACAATTCATTACACCAGCAAATCTCAATAAGACCACATTTTAAATTTCACTACAGCCTACTTGCAAGATAAATAGAAACAATGTATCTTGCAAGTAGGCTGGAGTGAAATTTAAAATGTGATTCTGTTGAGATTTGCTGGTGTAATGAATTATTGTTCATGCAATGTATGTAGCATGACTTATGTCTTTGAAGTTATATTTATTGGCACAAAATGTTGTATAAACTCGATGGAGATAAAAAAGGAATGGAAACAATGTATAAAGACTAAACTAAGAATGTCATGGTGTGAATTATGCATAAGTTGATTGTTTTATGCATGACTAATATCAGCATGTGCAAGGGGAAATGACATTGCTGGTGTGTTAATAGCAAATGGAGGCACTGGTGTTAACAGAACTTTAGCAGGGACTAAAAAGGATCCCGATAAAAATGTTAAGGACCATACTGGTCCTCTATGTTAAAACTGTTAGGGGCTATACTGACCAACGTGGATGAGTCTCTCAAAACGACGTCGTTCCTCAACCCACATGGCCTCTAGCATGTCACTTAACGTGACACGTCATCACCGTCATTGACACTGTGAGTTTTGGATTGACAGAAGGACTAACGTGGGTCCTGTTTGACTTTGTTGATGACTATCTAACGAGTTTATTTTTGTGAAGGACTAATTTGGTCACCGAGTTTTTTTGTGAGGGACCAATTTGGGTCTTTACTCTCCTTTTTTCGTATGGGAAGAAAAAGGGAAAATATATATTAGAGATATAATATATAAAATTATAAATGTTGTCTACATTTAACTTTTTTTGGTTGAATTCCTTTTTGATATGGTTTGTGATCAAGTAGTTTAGAATTCCATTTTTTCTGCCCAGTTCTTCTAATTAAAAAAAATTGAATTTTAGACCAAAATAATCAAAAAATAAATATAAAAATGGGTTTATCATTATTCACGCTTCTAAATTCAGAAAAGTTCTCAAGTGAAAGAACTGTTAAAAAATATTATAAAATTAATTAATGTATCTTAAATTTTTGAGTTTAATTGTGACCTAATAAAATAAATAGCAAATGCTCAAAACAGATTGCCAAACTTCGACGGATTTAGTAGACAGATAATAAAACCATAAGAACTGATATTTACTCAAAATAAAAAGTGCAAAGTGTATGTCATTTTAAAGGAGGTAAAGTTGTGTCATTTTAAGAGAGAGAAAGAGATGGATAAATGAGGAGAGAGTTGACAAAAAAAAAAACGTGGGTCCCACATCTTTGTGAGAGTGAAAGGATATAAGTTGTGTCATTTAAAAGGATAAACATTTTTCCCAAATAAAAAAACCATTGAGCTTAGTTATCAAGTGAAGTTCCATCAAAGATATATAGTTGAGAGAGTGAAATCCTGAAATGCACCTTCGGTACCCATAATAATATGAAAAGCATTTTTCATCTGAATTAATTATGCGCAAAATAAAACCGAAATTGAGTTTTTTGCAAATAAATTTCGTAGAAAATGGAAAAGTACCATTTCGAGATGCATTAATTATTTTTCAAAATTAAGTTATACTACGCCTAGTATAGTGATAAGAAGTTAAGTAGTTTGTATTGTAATAGGTTATCTATTTAATTCCCACCAATGTATAAAAAAGCAAAAAGAATTAAGTTGTACTTTTTTTTTGGTGAGGTAGTTGTACTTAAACATGCAATGAGTCACATGCCAGTTACGTTGTAATTCACCGGTGGTGTTTAGCTTAGGGAAAAGTAGTTGAACTTGGAAAATAGGCTTATTGTTTTTATTTATTTTTTCAAAAAGTGAACGTCAAACCAAAATTGTGGTGGTTGCAAACAAGTTTCATAAAAATAAAAAGGAAACTGTACCATTATACCATTACAGATATGATTGGTGCATAGTATAGGATAAGACCTGATAGTATAAGACTTGATCATATAAGATCCGATTAAAATTTAATACTATCTAACTTTTGGTATGGTATTATATAAGATAATATCCTCTAATATTTTAAAAATTAATATATTAAAAAAATTATTTTAATATATTAATATTGAAATGATATATTAGTTCTTGAGAATTGTACTTATAAGCAATCCCTTATCAGGCCTAATCCTATCCCCTTAGACTTGATTAAGTTATACATCATTTTGATGTATTAAGGGGTTCTGCTGTATAAGCTTATACTATACGATGGTCACACCAAATAACTGAAAATGTCATAATGTATAGTATAAGCTTATACTATCAAGCCTTATACATCACTCCAAACAGACACTAAGAGACTTAATCATATGCCAGTTACATTGTAATATGTTGGTAATTTCTACCTTTGGAAAAAAAGAGAATGAATTGACAGGGGCAAATAAGGCTTATTGGTTGAAATTAGTGTTTTAAAATCTCACCTCGTCTCCCGGGTTGACCCGGGTCAACTCTGACCCCTCCCCTCTGAGGGTTGGGGTCACAAGTTGGACCCTATGTGCACATCGACTCCTCTGACCACCAAAATCCAGCCGGATTTCAGTGACTCTCGGGTCGGGGGGGTCACTGCATGTTTTTTTAAAAAAATAAATCACGAAACAATGTCGTTTTATTAAGAAATAAAAATAAAAATTCTTGCAAAAAAAGGTTACAACAAAGGTATTATAATTTATACATACATGTTTCCAAAAATAAATAAATAATAATTTATACATACATTAATTGCTTATTTTCTTTTAGACAATTATATGTCTACATTTGTTGATGTTGAATACTGAAAAAAATAGGAATCAATTGAAGCACCGAAATCATGACCCAATTAATTTGGAAACAATGGATGATCATTCTATAGTTGGGTTTTTGAGGAGTCACCACCATCATTAACCCATGAAGAGGCAAGATCTTTGAGGAATAATACTATTGAACCAATTATAGATAGTATTAGTATGTTTCTTTATGATTATAATTGTATTGTTTAATTTGATGATTTGATCACGTTATATTATTTACTTATTTTTATTTTTTTGGTAAGCACATTATATTATTTATTAACTTACATATAATATGTTAGATGAATTGAATTTAGATGAAGATGTAGATAATGAACCTCATATGGCCATTGTACCCTAAAATGAAATTGAAAGTAATGTTCCTCGAGATTTGAATGGTAATTGTGGAGAAGGAGAAGGAGAACCAAAATTTGATGATGTTACTTTTTATTAACTCTATTAGAATATGAGTTTTGAACTTTGGTATCTTGATACTTTAATTAGGTTATGTAATATTGACTTGTGGTTGTAATTGGTGAATTTAAGTATATTTTGAATCTTTGATGATTGGTGGTTTGTTTTTTAATATTTTCATATAGGATATTTATATTTCTATTTTTTTTAATATATAAAACCGGGTCAATATAGTGACCCCATGATCCCTCGGTTGAACCCGTGACCCCTGACTTTAGCCGGGTTGATGGCTGGGCCGGATTTTTAAACACTAGTTAAAATTTATTTTTTAGAAAATGAGAATGTAAAAACGAATAATATATGGAAATACGATAAAAACAAATATAGTATTATCGATTTTCTCTTATGTTTGAGGGATTCATTTTCAATATAAGCTAGTATAATATGGTTTAGGACATGTTTAAGACCAGGCCTATTACTAAACATTCTTTGGGTCATAGTTGTTGCCTTGGATTTAATATGGGTATCAAGGATTTTGCAGATGGTCTGGCCCATATTAAAGTCCGGAAACTATGCCCATCGAAGGCTATGCATCATATCAAACTTAAGCCCATAATAACATCCATGACAGAAAACAAGGAAGACTTATAAACTTTAGGAAGAAGCATAAAAATGAATTTTTTTGTTGAGAGTGGGATTTGAACCCACGCCCTTTCGGACCAGAACCTTAATCTGGCGCCTTAGACCAACTCGGCCATCTCAACAATTGATGTTACTTCTGTCACACATTTTATGTTTTACACTTTGAAAATAGTAGCATACCAAAGTTGTTGAAAAACTACTTACACAATAAAAAACACCGCTTTATTTTGCATCCTTGATAAAGTCGTGAAGTGCCTTGCATTGCAGATGCGGATTCATTGGCCCTTAAGGTTTGGGCCTTTGCGGGGTTTGGACAAAGTTAAATAAGTAAAGCAGCGGAAAGCAATAGCAAAGTTAAACTAGAAATAAAGACCACAATAAACTAAAATGACTACATGGTCACGAGGAATACAACACATGCCCCTCAGGCCTCAACACTAACCAACCTAGAAAAATTTCAGTGAGACGGTACTTCATTTATAATAAATGAACTACAAGATCTATTTACATATCTAAAACATAGCGTAACTTATGTTATCAGAGAAAATATAGTATAATTTGTAAATAAATTTTTTGTAAATATAACCTTTCTCACAGTGGCGGACCCAGAAAATTAAATGGGGGGCGAAAATTTTAATAAATCCAACTTATAGAATTTTAAATAAAATATAATTTAACAAGTATATTAAATTGATGAATTTAACATAGATTATTTCATTGCTATATGTCATGTCAACGATGAAAAGTAGGAAAATCACATTCTTAGACCAAAAATTATGGACAATGATCTAGATGCATCCATTAAAAATTTTAATATAAACATAATCACGTAACTAAAATAAATGAGAATTATAAAACCCTTGAAACTAACATCGTAAAGTTCCATAATGCCCACATCACTACAGACCCATCTACTTCAATTATCAAGCACCATGAAGCTAAACAAATAAATTTCAAAAAGTATTACAAACTACAAGTAATTTATACCCATTTTTTTCTACTTTCTTCATATTAACAACATGAAACTAAAAGATCAAAACTTTACAAAGAGAAAGTGAAAATATCACAACAGGAAAATGGGTATCAATTCTTATACTAACAGATTTTGGGTATCAAATGAAACAAAAGAAGGAGACTCAGAAAATGAAATTAAAAGCTTTGAACAAAAACACTGTACCGTTCATAAATAAGATGAAATCAATGCAACTAATTTCAGATCCAAATAGCACACAATGCTAATTTTGTTAAAGTAACCCACCAGTTATGGAAAATGAAACATACTATATATTTTACGTAAACATTTTTTTTTCAGATTTTAAAGGAGGGCAGCGCCCATGCACGCCCCGTCCGCGCTTCCTTCCTCTAAAATAAATGAACTTGCATCAGTTTCACCCAAAAAAAAATCTACCAAGAGACAATACCAGTTTACCCGAGGCTCATTACTGACAGTATGGCCCACCTAATTATTCTCCCCCACCCGTTTCTTCTTTGGATTTTCACAAAGGGATCATTTGAAGAGATTCCTTCGGTCAGTTCTAGTAACAAAGAGATTTTTTTAATTTTTTAATTTACTCTAAAAATAGTACACTAATTCAATCAACACAAAACACATAATTATTGAAATAAAATATATATGATGTTGGATCAACTTTTTTTTTTTGGTGATCAATGTTTGATTAACTTAATCTTATTATCTCATGCATATGTAAGATTTAAAACGTTGAGAATATTATTTTGTAAATATTTTCTAATAAAGGATATGAAATTAAAACTTTGACCTAGATACAGACAAAGGTTTTGCCCAATAGGTGAAATTAATGTACTATTATTATTTTTTTTTTTTGATAAATCACAGGTATCCTTCACGGGAGACAATCCTATTTGGGATTGATCCATAATTAAGATTTTAAATTCCTCCAAAAGATGATACTATAGAAAAAATTTACTATTAAACTGTATTGTGGCATGTGAAACAAAACTTTGGTCCTTTTTTCTTTGGAGATTGTGATGAAAAACAGGTGATTCATATCAGGATTAAGGAATATTTCTTACAGTTGGGAATTAAGTAATTGGTATAATTTTAATTCATACAGTTAATTATGCATGTACTTGCCTGTTACAAACTTGTTAATCACAAAATCAACCTGCCAGAGTTAAATTAAGGCATTTATTATGTATACATAAGATTTCTCATTTATATAGAAAAGAAGAAGATATGAGAGTTTGCTTTTAATGTATATTCGTTGTCTGAAAAAATATGGTTGATGATGGCAATGGAAATAGCAATAGAAGGCAATGTGTGTGTGTACTGTGTCTGTGAATATCATATTATGAACTTACGACAACATATTTTGTTAGCCTTTAATGCCCATGCCAGCGCAACCCATCTCTATTTTTTCTTTTTTCTTTTTTTGTAAGAAGAGATTAAATTAATTCATTTTATATATATCCTTTTACTTTTATTGAAGTGCTAACAGAACAGATGTTATTCCCCCACCTTGGAGAATCATATTTCATTATTCAAAATCATAAAAATACAAGATTTCTTTTTTCAATAATGAAATAAAAAGAATAGTTTTAGAGGAATCTACCCTGAATTAAGCTTTTGGCAAGAGGACAAAGTTTGGTGTGTCTACTTGCACGCATGAGGCAAGACGTGCCATGTGAAATCGAGGAAAACTGCAGACTGGAGAGTCAACGTGAGTTGTCCAGTATGGTACTATATGCCATTACCAATAGCAAATATCAAATCAACAGCAACTATAACCTGTTTGGGGTACGTTATTTCCATTTCCCAATGGAATACTGCATTTATTTTTTTTCTTTTTTACGTTTTTATGGCCCCCCTTAAAAGATGTTTGAAACAGTTATCAAAGTGTCACTATTTGACAAATTTTTTACTCAAACAGCATGCGAACAGTGATTTTTACCTAATTGCCACATGACATCATTCGCTACGACTAATAGTGAATTACAATTGCTAATGATTTTGTAACACGTGGCCATATTGCATATCAAATACGTTATCATTAGTAACAAATTACGTGTCAATTTTTTTTTCTGCAAAAAAGTGTCATGTGTCACAAAATTATTGGTGAAACATAATTCACTACCAGTCATAATGAATTACGTGATGTGATAGTGTGATAAAAAAATACTGTTCGCGTAAGATATCAGTTTTTTTTTTTTTGAAAAATTGGCATTTTGGTCCATCTTCCGAGATGTTAGACCGTGGTCCATCCACCCTTTATTTTACATGGATGAGGGCATTCTTCACCTACCCTTATTTTACATGACATCCATAGAAAGAAGAAAGAACCATCATATCATGGTGGCTATCATGCATGATCAGCTTTAGAATAATCCAACTCATTTCCCAAAGGAATTATACTCTACGTAATAAAAAAATATGCCTGTGCCGAATCCCAATCCGACAATGGTTATTCTTTTAAGTTCTTTATGTTAAGGGCAAGAGAACCAAGATTCAAATCTTCCAAAAAAGAAGCATAATCTTGGCTTCAATCTAGTTAATTACCAATTAATAACATGGAAACGACAAATCACAAATGAGACCCCCTAACTCGAAATTCCAAAGTGGAGTAACAATCACCTTCACCATTTTCTATAACACCTAGCACTTGGTGAGAAATGGAATCTACTATATTTTAGAGGCCCGCACATTGTTATTGATGAAGCACTATTAGGATAAAAAAAATTAATTCAGCATTAGATGATAGAGATATTGAAGGTTCATAAGCTAGCCAAGTATCACAATTGCACATCACATGGTAAATTAGAATTAAATTAAAATAATCAAATGGATTAGCTCATAAGTTCACAATTGGAAACATGCATATCATAGTCGTGGATGAAGCAAAGACGAAGGAATTGAGCATTTGATATAATACTCTCAATAAAGATAAGAACAAAGGGATTCAATGTATAGTCTGACGATGGCACAATAAATGGGTGGCTTTGCCACTGATATTGTTTTACTTAAAGTGGGAAATGCACCAACATTAGATTAATTCTTTTAGTGTTTGAGAAATTTTGACTTTAGGATAATTTTTCTCATGCCTTAATTCACCGGCGAGTGGTGGACCCAAACTTTTTTTATATAATAAGAGATGAAAAATAAAAAATTAAAAGTGAAAGTATTACTAAAATTAATAGGAGATATTAATTATTATAAATATTTTTTAGGGATAGGCTAACCATTAATATTAATGGCCTATATTATTATTAAAAAATATATTATTTTATAGAGCTAAAACGACGTCATTTTTTATTATAAGATTAAAAAATTATAAAAAAAAAATTAGGCATAGGCGACCACCAATGCCCGCTCTTCCCTCGGTATGCTCCTGTGACCATCCAATGTTAGAAAAGTCAAATAAAATAATTAATATATTTTAATTTACTAACTTGAATTTGAGTTATTGGGTTCAGTTAGTTGTATATCTTGTGGTTATAGATTTAATTTGTTGCGAACACAAACACACATCACCAGTAAAAAAAGGGAAGAAAATGGAGACACATAATTTATCCTGATTTATTTAATACGAGTTATATCTAATAACTTCCCCGCACTCATTATAACACTCTGATTACAGGGCAATATAAACATAGTTAAAAACTCTAAATAATAATAGTTATTCAAGAGCCTAACCAAACTACTAGAAAAAAATAATAATAAATTAAAGACTCATAATAATATTAGACATTTAGACCTACTACTAATAGTAGGATTTTATTGACTTTTTATATATCTCGCCAATAAAAATGGTCATTTGAATAAAAAATATAAATCATAGTCGACACAATCCTCATCACCTTATTATTTTAATTAATATTAAATAATTTTTTTAACAATATGATGTAGATATTATTTTCTGAGATTAAGTTTTTGAATTGAATTATTAACACAAAAATATAGCCAAGTGTTAAACATGTGGCAGCAGTAAAACATGGGGTTGGATAACAGCTGTCAGCATGTCCGAAAGGTTGACTTGATAACACCGTCAACCACTACCAATATGATTTCTTGGAAACGTGTTTCAACTTTCAAAGACTCTGCTTAGACCACTATGGTAGACAATGACCAAAGCACTTCTGCACACACATCAAATAAAAATAATGGTATGGTCTGGTCTCGTCATATGAGCATGGAGAGTAGTATAATAAGATAATGGTGAGTGGGCCCAAGTTTTGAAGTGTTGTAATGGAACAGCTTTCTTTTTAAGGAACCTTCATGTGAGTAACAGTGACTACTTTGCTTGCATGTATTTATATCTACTTTCGGCAGCTTGTTGGAACCAACACCCTCCATTTTCCAAAACCCCTTTTCTCTCTCATTGAAGTGAAGAATATGAAGTTAAGTTTTCAATCTGGAGCTCTACTCTTTTTCCTTTTCTTCCTAGTTTCCTCCTCAAAACTTTTTGCCCGGCCACTGAGCAATGAACAAGGTAAGCAATAGTTAGCTCTTAATTTCAATTATCTCTCTCTCTGGAATGTATTTTATAAAGTAGAAATTGGTTTCTTCAGGGCAAAACAGAAAACCGGGTGAAGTCTCAGGGGAGGACTTTGTTTTGGAGTTGGAAGGAAGCGAATCTTTGAAGGTAGGCGCCATTTGTTGATTGCTTATTTTCTCCTCTTCCTGAGTAAATTAAACCATAGATGTAAATTCTTTGATATCAGTTTCAAATTTAAAATTTAACACATCATCTGATAGTTATTAAATAAAAAAAGATCAATGTCACAGATTAGTTGATCTTTTTTATCTAATGACTCTCAGATGAGGTGTCAAATTTCAAATTTGACACGGATATCAAAGGATCCTACCTTAAAACCATATATAGCTCACAATTTTGTTTGTTCTGGAATCTAGCAGTTGATGGGGATGGAAGACTGCAATAGTGGAGATGAAGAATGTTTCAAGAGAAGAATGACTTTAGAAGCTCACCTAGACTACATCTACACCCAGCACCATAAGCCTTGAAATCAGAAATCTTCTTATTTTATACTTCAAATATTAATATCTTCTTAATTTAGCTTAGATAATGTTAAACTAGGATATCTCTCCTATTGTTTTTAGTTTCACTACAACATTTGGGGCTTTGCAAAAAGCTACTTAAAAGGTGGTATGGTGTGATGGTATCATCTGTTTTGATACAACTCAACTGCTGAACATATGTAAAAGAAACTTACGACTTTTATTATGTTATCTAGCATGTAATGATAAGTTTGTCAACTCCAACAATTACATATGCATCTTACAATTCTTAACTCTTAGGAGTTAAGCAATCTGTGCTTAATTAATTTCAAGGAGCAGATTCCTCAGAGATAAGAACACACAAATGGATTGACAGGGGGATAATGATATGATCCATTAAGCAATTCAATGAACAAGCTCAACAATTTTTTAACAGAAAGGGATAATAGGCATATATAATCATAAAACCATAGTCCATGAGTACATCCTACCAAATTCTGGGAAGTTTTTTCTAGCAGGCATGTATTGAAGCACTCAATTACAATATATATATTCATAACATGCTACATGTTGACTCAGTGAATTCAAGCAACAACATTAGCTAACCTTTGACTGCATTACAGAGTATAGGAACTAAGAAAGATGCACAAGGATCTATTCTATTTCTACAGAACCGTTCCATTAAGGGAAAAAAAGACTACATATCGTAAACTGTTCTGGGCATTTTTAATTTTCCAACACTGCCGGGCCATGTAAAAGCTCAACTAAACATTAAATCAATATTATAATTTTTGGTTGACTATGTATCTAGATTTGTAATATAAGACATTAGAAAAATTTAATTTCATCGTGTTGTGGCTCAATTTAATATTACTTTTATCTAACATATCAAGTGATAATGTCTGCACTCGGAAAGCAGTGATGCTGATAGTAACAGGTTCCATAAGGTAGAATCAGTTGTTTTTTATGATTCGGGTACACCCCAACCTCCATCTCCATCCTATTGAGATTCTTTTCTCTTGTGCTACATGTGAGTACAAAAGCTTACCCTTTCACAGCTAGTGTTTTTTAGGTTATTTCGACACGAAATTAATATTTACAAATTCTTACAAACTACAATAAATATGATTGATTATACTTCAATCAAGAGTGTATGATACTTAGTATAATTTGTAAAAAAATATTATAAATGAATCCTTTCTCATATCTATATTGTAAAGAATTATTAACTAAAAAATTTAATGTTTTGAGTTGAATTAGTTATTTATATGATATTAAAGTTTAAATGACCATAGAGTTACGAATTCAATCATCACCTCCCTTGTACATTAAATAAGTACAAGGTTAAAATAAAATAAAAAATAAAAAATTGACATGTTTCAAGTCCAAAGACTTTTATGAAGGAGTGTGTTCAAGAATAATATAAGGTGATTCTTTACATCTACGACAAAAATAAAATAAAAATAGAATTTAATTATATATTTTAAATATAAATTGACCGTGAAGAACCAATAAGCGAATTAGCAAGGGAAATGAAGGATGCGCAGAAACGATGCATCAAAAATAGCAGATGTACATACTACATATGTACAGAAGATGATCTCCTCTATATAATATAGTATCTTTTTTTGTTTTGTTATTTTATCCTTTCTTTTATCTCATATTATCTCTATTTTTTAGTTCAAAAATAGTTACAAATAATCAAGATAATAAACCAATTACATAAGATCCAAGGTGTATTCTTTGTCAACAACCTTCAAATTCTTTATTTTGATTATTCATTCGCTTTTTGCATTTTACCCTCATATATAATCTCACAGGTTCAGATACTCTGTGGTGGAGCTGCTGAAACGTAGGTTTATACCGTCGTCAACCGTAACAGAAGTTTCTTTGAATGTAGCAGCTTAGTTTTATTGATAAGCAAGGGTTTTTTAAATAGGGCTTTTGATATTGCGCCCTTAATTATATAAAAAATACTATTTTGTCAGGGTATCAAAATATTTCACCTATTTATCATGTTTGATCATTGACCGTGTAATATAATCGAGCACAAACTCATATACTCAAGTATAATAACAAATACTTGAGTATATCGGGTATGTACTCGAGAAAATATTTAACATCTGATTTTTGTTTTTGAACAGATACTTGAGTATATGGGTATGCATTCGAGTATATAAAGACGGATAGCGGAAATACATATCTTCCGTAGTAAAAATACAAAGACGGATAGCGAAAGTATAAATCTTTCGTAGTATTAAGATTATCAAGAAATCAAGACGTAGAAAAGTGATTGAGTAATTAAGATGTAGAAAGGTGATTGAGTAATCAAGACGTAGAAATGTGTTCTTAGCTATATAATATATGGCTTTAATGTTTCTAAAGTGAATGTGGATAAGTTATCGACATTCTCTCTCAAAACGACGTCGTTTATAACCCTGAAATAACGAAAATACTATTATAACCCTGAAATAAATTATAATTACAAAAATACCTTGATTTCCGCCTCAAAATGACGTAGTTTTGGGCTTACTGTAGATAAAAAGTATGGGCGAATAAATCTTCAGCATTACAAAAAGCATGGAAGTATAATCTTACGTGTATAAAAGTAGGGAAGTATAATTTTTCCAAATATAAAAGCAGGGGAGTATAGATCTTCCATAATATAAAGCAGTGGAATATTGGGGAGTATAAAGACTTCCGAAACAGTCAATGAGATACAAGCATTGAGATATATTCAGTGAGATATAATAGGTGGATATACAAATCATGTTGTATTATACTTTTTATATCTGACCTTTCATGCAAAGATTGAACTCTTGGGTGGAGACTAGACTACTCCATAAACCTATAGTCTTGTTGGGATTCATTTCTCACCCCGTCGTGAGGCTGTAATTTAAATTACAGGTACATCGGCAGCAGGAGAACTCACAAAAGGCAAATGACCATTTCTGTAACAGCCCGTGTTAACCCGGATTGTTAACACACTATCGTATTAAGCCACGCTTAATTAAAATGCGGAATAACTTTTTCTTTAATTCAATTATGACGTCATTAACTTAACTAACTTGATTACTTAATCATTTTCATAAAAATACTGCCTGTATGTAAATTGCAAGACAACTAACTGAATACCTCGTACATAAATATAAGTGAGTATCTAATGCCACAGGTCTACACAAGTAGCCTGGGTCAAATTCCTGATACCTTAATTACAACATTAACATAAAAAGACGATAACAATCATGTGGCATGGACAAACCCCATGCTCACCAAATAAGGCAACAATGCCCACAAATAGTCTCAACATAAACTTAACATAATAAAGCAGTAAACATAACAGCAGTCAATCCAGCAGAACAGCATATCAATATCAACTCAGCTCTGGCCTCCTGCCACCTGAGCCCTCAACATTACCTGACCCTGAAATAAGCATTCCCCAAACGTGGGGTGAGATCTCTAACAAGAAATCTCAGTAAGACAAGGGGTCCTCAAGGAGTCTCCACCCCAAGCTCACTTACATGTGTAATATAAGTTCTAAAAACAGTATTACAATATAAGTTCTAAAATCATGCGATGCAGCAATTAATCATGTCATGTGTGCTTTCAAATCTACTGGCCAGAGAAATGTAGGAATACGTCTATGCCTACATGAGTACATGGATACTACCTGCACCTCACCCACATGCTTCTCCATCTTGTATGTACTACATACTCAGGATTGCCGTCTAGGTGGACACCACATGCATATCATAATAGCTCATTACATATAAACAGCTCAACAGCATTTCCAAAATAATCAAAGCATGTAACACAGCATGCATAAACCCATCCCCATGGGACATGGTGGAACATCAAAATGGCTAAACCGAGGACACGAAAGCTTACCTTGCAAGCTAGCTATCCAAGCCAAGAGTCCAACCACTCACTAGTCCACAAACAGCAGTATCACAATCTGATATGGACCATTTAACAAGTCAATATTAAAGCACAACATGCATACAACTTAAAGACTACGCCTTTCCTTTACGTTTTACGTCTTAAGGCTTCCAACAAAGCCATAAGCCCTAAATCATGTGATTCTGACTTAGTTTATTAATTACAGAAGTTCAACTTCCTTAATCTAGGGTCCACAAACCCCCAATAGCTTACTGTTCACACAGCACAGCTACCTGCGAAATCCCAGGATATCCGGATATCAGAAGGGGTATATCCGGATATGCCATATCCGGATATCACTCTGGACATATCCGGATATGTCATATCCGGATACCCCAGATCCCATATCCGGATATCAATATCCGGATACCATATCCGGATACTGATATCCGGATATCTGTTCGACAAATATCCGGATATCTCACGACAGAATGCAGTTTCTTCATTTCGTGAATATCCATCCCAAAGGTCCAACTTTTAACACATGTACACGTTAAAGCATGCATCTTTAAGCATATACAAGTTCATTTAGGTGTTGGTTACTTCATTTTAACTTTTTACATGCCAAGACACCAACTTTAAGCAAAATAAACTCATGATCATGGTGAGGTAACTTACCAAAGCTCAAAACAGAGGCAAGTTGTGCTCTTGGAGCTCTCCCAAGGTTCCTCAAACTCAGCCTAAGTAGGAGCACGAAAATGGCACTTCAAGATGGGTTCTTACACCACAAGAAGGCACTTTGAAGCTTACAATGACTACCACAAAGTAGCCATCACTAAAGCTTCAAACTCAGCTCACTAACTACACACACACAACAGTGGACACTGCCCAAGAACACTCCTTTCACTCTCACAAGGATGATCACAAGTGTGTAGGAAGGAAGAAGGAGGAAAAACCAAGAGTAAAAATGGAGTCTTGGCTCAAGAGAATGAGGGAGGTGAAGGTGACAAACTCAGAAGCTGTCACACAAAGAAGAAGGCACGTAGGAGGCAGAAACTTGACCTAGGATCATGTGCCAACTAATGAATTTATAGAGGTTTGGCCACCTCGCGCAGTATTAGCCTTAATCGCAAAGTAAAAGATCTTGATCTCAAACTTACGATTCTAGACCTACACATTTTTCTAAGATTTGTCATATTTTTATTTTATTTTTCGGAGCACCTTTCCGGTACGCGCTTTTCCATAGCCAGTATCAGTTCTGGCATCAGATTACGTCATTTTGACTTGAAACTTGTTTTACAAGTCCTACATAATATTCTAGTAATTATCATGCATTCGTTATAATTTTCCGGGATACTTTTCCGGTACGCATTTATACCGAGTAGCAGAACCGGTATCTGCGCTTTTCTTCCGAAAAGCGACTTTCAGCATTTTTACTCACTCAATATAATTATCTAAGCCCATTAATAATTATTAGGGTCAATTATGGAATTATTTCCTAATTATCATAATTAATTCACTAATTACCTTAATTAGCGGTGCGGGTTCTTACATTCACCCCACCTTTATAAGGATTTTGTCCTCAAAATCAGAAACATACCTGTCTCGGAAGTCGGGATACTGTCGGAGAAGCTCATCCTCTCGCTCCCAGGTACACTCCTCGGGACTACGCCCAGTCCACTGCACCTTGACCATCGGAATGATCTTGCTTCGAAGCTGTTTCTCGCCCCGATCGAGAATCTTGAGTGGTCCGACGGGAGTCTTTAGGTTCTCCCGAACCTCCACATCATCCGGCTGCACCACGTGCGAAGGGTCTGCTATGTACTTTCGAAGCTGAGACACGTGAAACACGTCGTGGATGTTGGCTAGGTTCGGAGGTAAGGCGAGTCGATAGGCAACTGGTCCTACTCTACCAAGGATCTGGTAGGGCCCAATGAATCGCGGGCTCAACTTCCTCACGCCGAGTGCCCGTCCAACACCGGTGACAGGTGAAAGTTTCACAAACACGTGCTCACCCTCACTGAACTCCAGTGGTCGATGCTTGACATCGTAGTAGCTCTTCTGACGATTCTGCGCCTGCTTCAACTTTTCCCTGATCATTTGGATCTGTAGGGTAGTATCTTGGACAAAGTCCAAGCCGAAAAGCTCTTTATCTCCAACCTCAGACCAGCAGGTAGGAGTCCGACACCTCCTACCGTACAGTGCCTCGTAGGGTGCCATGCCCAGACTAGCATGAAAACTGTTGTTGTATGAGAATTCAACCAACGGAAGGTACCTATCCCATGCAGAACCCTGCTCCAACGTGCAAGCTCTCAGCATGTCCTCCAATGTCTGGATGGTCCGCTCAGTCTGTCCGTCAGTCTGAGGGTGATAGGCGGTACTCAATCTCAACTGCGTACCGAAAGCCTCCTGCAGCGCCTCCCAGAACCGAGATGTGAACTTCGGGTCCCTATCACTGATGATACTCTCGGGCACCCCGTGAAGCCTCACAATCTCGCGGACATATAGCTTGGCCAACTGCTCTGTAGTGAAGCTCACCTTCACTGGAAGAAAATGGGCAGACTTGGTCAATCTGTCCACAATGACCCAGATAGAGTCACAACCAACCTGAGTTTTAGGCAATCCCACCACGAAGTCCATGGAAATACTCTCCCACTTCCACTGTGGAATCTCCAGAGGTTGAAGTTTACCAGACGGTTTCTGGTGCTCGATCTTTACTTTCTGACAAATAAGGCACTTGGACACGTAGACCGCTATGTCCTTCTTCATGCCCGGCCACCAAAAATTCCTCTTTAGGTCCTGGTACATTTTTGTGGCACCAGGGTGAATAGTAAACCGGCCCTTATGAGCCTCTGCCATAACCTCTTCGGTCAATGGCCCTCGAGGAATAACAATCCTCTTCTGGAACAGCAGCAATCCATCCTCGTTCCAAGACACACCGTCCTGGTTCTTTACGTAATCAAGGCACTCTCTTTGCACATGCGCCTTTTTGATCTTTTCCATCAGCTCATTAATCACTTCTGCTGTTTCTAACTCAAGCAGTGCACCCCCAAACAAGGAGTTCACTCTCAAGTCTCTGAACTTCTCGATCACCTCATAGTCGTTCATCATTAAACTGGATAAGCTCACGGATTTCCGACTCAAGGCATCGGCTACCACATTGGCCTTGCCAGGATGGTACCTCAACTCAAAGTCGTAGTCCTTCAAGAACTCCATCCATCTACGCTGTCTCATGTTCAACTCCTTCTGGTCAAACAGATACTTCAGGCTCTTGTGATCACTGAATACAGCAAACTTCATGCCAAACAGGTAATGCCTCCAAATCTTGAAAGCAAAAACAATGGCTGCCAACTCCAAGTCGTGAGTCGGGTAGTTCTCCTCATGAGGTTTTAACTGTCTTGAAGCGTAAGCAACCGCTTTCCCTTTCTGCATCAGCACACAGCCAAGTCCTTTACCAGAGGCATCGCAGTATAACTCGAATTGCTCCGCAGGATCAGGAAGGACTAACACAGGAGCAGTAGTCAGTCTCTCCTTCAACTCCTGGAAACATTCCTCACACTCATGTGTCCACACGAATGGAGTCTCCTTTCGGGTAAGGCGAGTCATCGGTAGCACCATCTTGGAGAATCCTTCTATGAACCTCCGATAGTAACCTGCCAAACCCAAGAAGCTTCTCACTTCTGTAACCGTCTTGGGCCTCTCCCAATCCATCACGGCCTCAATCTTGTTAGGATCAACTGCAACTCCATTAGCAGAATTCACATGACCCAGAAATTTAACCGCCTTGAGCCAAAACTCGCATTTCGACGGCTTAGCATAAAGCTTTTTCTCTTTTAGTACTTGCAACACAATCTTCAAGTGCTCGGTATGCTCCTCCTCCGTCTTGGAGTAGATCAAGATGTCGTCAATGAAGACGATCACAAACTGATCCAGGTACGGCTGGAAGATCCTGTTCATGTAGTCCATGAACACTGCGGGTGCATTGGTGAGTCCAAACGGGATCACCAAGTACTCGTAGTGCCCGTACCTCGAGCGAAATGCTGTCTTTGGGACATCCTCCGGCTTAACCCGTATCTGATGATAACCGGATCGGAGATCAATCTTGGAATACACACAAGCACCCCTGAGCTGATCCAGCAAATCACCAATGCGTGGAAGAGGATACTTGTTCTTGATTGTCACCTTGTTCAACTGTCTGTAGTCGGTGCACAACCGCATAGTCCCATCTTTCTTTTTCACAAATATGACCGGTGCTCCCCAGGGAGACACACTCGGCCGAATAAAATCTTTTGCTGAAAGCTCCTCGATATGCTTCTTCAGCTCCGCCAACTCTGGTGGCGACATCCGGTATGGAGCCAACGAGATAGGCCCCACACCAGGCAATAAATCTATGGAGAACTCTATCTCCCTCTGCGGTGGAAACTCAGGAATCTCCTCAGGAAACACCTCGAGGAATTCCCTCACCACAGGAATGCCAGTGAGATCCTCCTGTGTCCCACTCACCAAACCTCCAACATGACATAGCCAAATGCCCCTGCTCTCAAGGCCCTCCTCGCCTGCAGGACTGAAATGAACGGTGAGGAACTGGCTGTGGACCCACCCGGAGACATCACCACTTTCTTGGCACAACAGTCAATCATTGCACAGTTTCTGGACAACCAATCCATGCCCAAAATAATTTGAAGGTTGGCCATCGGTAATCCTATCAGATCTACCAAGAAGTCACGGCCATCCCACTGAAACGCTACATCGCGATGAACAGTGGAGGTCAAACATCTTTCTCCGGTGGCGGTGGTCACCCGCATCGGTGGAGAAAGCACATCACTGGGCAACTCAAGCCCCACAGCAATAGGGGTAGCAACAAAAGAGTGCGTTGCCCCGGAATCAAACAAAACATCAATAGTTGATCCACCAATGGTAACCGTACCTCTGACCAGGTTCGGAGCTCTGTCCGACTGCTGACGATCAAGTGTGTAGACTCGTCCGGTAGTAGGTGGCACTGCTGGTGCCCCAGAAGGAACCATCTGCAATGGCACAGCCTGCACTGCAGCAACTCTCGCCGTCGGGCAATCTCTGGAGTAGTGGCCCTCCTTGCCACACTGGAAGCATATCAACTGACCGGTAGAGCATGGCCCAAAATGTGACTTCCCGCATCCAGAACATCTGGGAGCAGGAGGTCTAGCGGCGTTCCCCGGAGCGGCAGTCTTTCTGAACTGGTTTGGCGCTTGCTTAGCCGCCAACGGTGGTTTGCCCTTGCCCTTGTTGGCAAAGTTCTTGTTCTTCCAGGGAGTAGAACCACCAGCGCTCTGCGGCACCTCGACCTTGGCCCTCTTGGCCTGACTCGCCCGGCAGTAGTCCTCGATGTCGCGGCATTGCTGCACCAACGCTCCGAAGTCTCTCGAAGCAGAACCAGCGAGGTGTCCAACAATATCCTCATTAAGTCCCCTCCGGAACTTGGCCGCCAGAAAAACGGGAGTCGGTCTCGCCATGCGGAAATGAGAGAACTTGACCAGCTCATTGAACTTGGCCAGGTACTCGTCAACAGACAACGAGCCCTGTACCAATCGGTCAAACTCTCCTTGCTTCCTCTCCTGAGAGTCGTAAGGAAAGTATTGGACCCAGGAAGCTCTCCTCGAAGAATGGCCACGTCATCACATGACCCTGCATCTCGTAGACCTGAGAAAGGTTGGTCCACCACTCATGGGCCTCGCCCTCCAGCATGTAAGTGGCGAACAACAGCTTCTGCGGATCCGTGCACTGCATGATCCGGAAAATCTTGTCCAACGCCTGAAGCCATCTAGCAGCAGCAATGGGATCATACGATCCGTCGAAGGTAGGTGGCTTATGCTTGCGGAAAGCATTCAGCCGGCGATCGATCTCGTCACGATCCTCAGCAAGTACGGGGATAGTCTGCATAGCCCCCGTCAAGTGACTACCCTCACCCATCTGGCTCTGGGTGTCCTCCTGTTGACTAGGCGGAGGTGGAGGCGGTGGCGGCGGTGGAGGTGGTGGAGGACCCTGGCCAGCAGCAGGACCAGCCCTCAACTCCTCCAACATGACCCTCATCATAGTCATGTTGGCCATCCGGTTCTCCTCCAGAACCTCTGCCGTGGTTTGCCGGTTCGCATCTCGAATTGCGTCCAGCATCGCCCGGTTTGCCAGCCTCGTGGCTTCCTGGTCGGCTAGTCGGGCCGCCTGCATCTCAGCTAATGCAGCCAGGACAGGATCCGTCTGATCCTCGCTCGTACTCGTGTTCCTCCTTGGTGGCACCATGACTCTGCATAAGTTACACAAAGAATGAGTTGATCAGGCCCACGCCATGTGGTCACGTATGCATTATCATTACACACACCAGTCAGAGAGAACACAAAGTAGACACGCAACGACTCATCCTAAGTTATTGCAATACATACAGGCTTTTCCCTAGAAAGTGCTCTGATACCATAAAATGTAACAGCCCGTGTTAACCCGGATTGTTAACACACTATCGTATTAAGCCACGCTTAATTAAAATGCGGAATAACTTTTTCTTTAATTCAATTATGACGTCATTAACTTAACCAACTTGATTACTTAATCATTTTCATAAAAATACTGCCTGTATGTAAATTGCAAGACAACTAACTGAATACCTCGTACATAAATATAAGTGAGTATCTAAAGCCACAGGTCTACACAAGTAGCCTGGGTCAAATTCCTGATACCTTAATTACAACATTAACATAAAAAGACGATAACAATCATGTGGCATGGACAAACCCCATGCTCACCAAATAAGGCAACAATGCCCACAAATAGTCTCAACATAAACTTAACATAATAAAGCAGTAAACATAACAGCAGTCAATCCAGCAGAACAGCATATCAATATCAACTCAGCTCTGGCCTCCTGCCACCTGAGCCCTCAACATTACCTGACCCTGAAATAAGCATTCCCCAAACGTGGGGTGAGATCTCTAACAAGAAATCTCAGTAAGACAAGGGGTCCTCAAGGAGTCTCCACCCCAAGCTCACTTACATGTGTAATATAAGTTCTAAAAACAGTATTACAATATAAGTTCTAAAATCATGCGATGCAGCAATTAATCATGTCATGTGTGCTTTCAAATCTACTGGCCAGAGAAATGTAGGAATACGTCTATGCCTACATGAGTACATGGATACTACCTGCACCTCACCCACATGCTTCTCCATCTTGTATGTACTACATACTCAGGATTGCCGTCTAGGTGGACACCACATGCATATCATAATAGCTCATTACATATAAACAGCTCAACAGCATTTCCAAAATAATCAAAGCATGTAACACAGCATGCATAAACCCATCCCCATGGGACATGGTGGAACATCAAAATGGCTAAACCGAGGACACGAAAGCTTACCTTGCAAGCTAGCTATCCAAGCCAAGAGTCCAACCACTCACTAGTCCACAAACAGCAGTATCACAATCTGATATGGACCATTTAACAAGTCAATATTAAAGCACAACATGCATACAACTTAAAGACTACGCCTTTCCTTTACGTTTTACGTCTTAAGGCTTCCAACAAAGCCATAAGCCCTAAATCATGTGATTCTGACTTAGTTTATTAATTACAGAAGTTCAACTTCCTTAATCTAGGGTCCACAAACCCCCAATAGCTTACTGTTCACACAGCACAGCTACCTGCGAAATCCCAGGATATCCGGATATCAGAAGGGGTATATCCGGATATGCCATATCCGGATATCACTCTGGACATATCCGGATATGTCATATCCGGATACCCCAGATCCCATATCCGGATATCAATATCCGGATACCATATCCGGATACTGATATCCGGATATCTGTTCGACAAATATCCGGATATCTCACGACAGAATGCAGTTTCTGCATTTCGTGAATATCCATCCCAAAGGTCCAACATTTAACACATGTACACGTTAAAGCATGCATCTTTAGGCATATACAAGTTCATTTAGGTGTTGGTTACTTCATTTTAACTTTTTACATGCCAAGACACCAACTTTAAGCAAAATAAACTCATGATCATGGTGAGGTAACTTACCAAAGCTCAAAACAGAGGCAAGTTGTGCTCTTGGAGCTCTCCCAAGGTTCCTCAAACTCAGCCTAAGTAGGAGCACGAAAATGGCACTTCAAGATGGGTTCTTACACCACAAGAAGGCACTTTGAAGCTTACAATGACTACCACAAAGTAGCCATCACTAAAGCTTCAAACTCAGCTCACTAACTACACACACACAGCAGTGGACACTGCCCAAGAACACTCCTTTCACTCTCACAAGGATGATCACAAGTGTGTAGGAAGGAAGAAGGAGGAAAAACCAAGAGTAAAAATGGAGTCTTGGCTCAAGAGAATGAGGGAGGTGAAGGTGACAAACTCAGAAGCTGTCACACAAAGAAGAAGGCACGTAGGAGGCAGAAACTTGACCTAGGATCATGTGCCAACTAATGAATTTATAGAGGTTTGGCCACCTCGCGCAGTATTAGCCTTAATCGCAAAGTAAAAGATCTTGATCTCAAACTTACGATTCTAGACCTACACATTTTTCTAAGATTTGTCATATTTTTATTTTATTTTTCGGAGCACCTTTCCGGTACGCGCTTTTCCATAGCCAGTATCAGTTCTGGCATCAGATTACGTCATTTTGACTTGAAACTTGTTTTACAAGTCCTACATAATATTCTAGTAATTATCATGCATTCGTTATAATTTTCCGGGATACTTTTCCGGTACGCATTTATACCGAGTAGCAGAACCGGTATCTGCGCTTTTCTTCCGAAAAGCGACTTTCAGCATTTTTACTCACTCAATATAATTATCTAAGCCCATTAATAATTATTAGGGTCAATTATGGAATTATTTCCTAATTATCATAATTAATTCACTAATTACCTTAATTAGCGGTGCGGGTTCTTACAATTTCAGTGAGGATGGAGGACTCTGGAGGAGTGGACACTTGGCTATTTTGAATGTCTCTGTAGACATATTTTGTTAGTGAATGAAGTATATCATTATGTATGTATATAGTTTATTATCTTTTTGAGAGGTATATGTTTGCCTATGTGTGTATTATCAAGTCATGTAGTTTGATGTTGTATTGGAACGGAGCCATTTGTAGTATATATATTGGATAGACTCTTCCGTATTTTAGGAACAGGTTAAAACATTGAGATTTAATCTATGGTATAGTCCGATTTACAGTCGTTATGTAGTCCGTTAAACTTTATATGGAATGGTAAAAATTATCATATCGGGATAGTGTTAGGTCATTGATTATGATCTCTTGGAGTTTAATTTGGAATTTGTACAAATATGGGACTGTACAGATAATTATAATAAATAGTAGAAGTTTTCTGAAAAGAAAAAAATTATACAGCAAAATTACATCGGGTAATTAGAAATTTTATTAAGTCTTACGCTACTTTAATTTAGTTAGATGCGAAGAGTATGACCATATGTAGTTAACAATCCGATTATTAAATTAAGGTGTTACAATCCACATTCCTTAAGAATATCCAAAATAAATTCTCTTTTATTGAGAAACAATTTTGTGGAGCTACGAGCGAGTTCAATGCCGATAAAGTATTTAAGTTTCCCATGATTCTTTATTTTATACCAAGTATGTAAATGAGCTTTGACTTTAGCACAAAGGGAATAGTTGTTTCCTGCCAAGAGAATATCATCGACATATACCAAAACTTCAACAAAATCACGACCTTTAGTGTAATTGAACAGTGTATAATCAGTTTTAGATTGATGAAAACCAAAGGAGATGAGGGAATGACATAATTTAGCAGACCAATTGCGTGGAGACTGCTTTAAACCATAAAGAGTTTTTTGAAGCTTGCAAACATCACCAGATGAACCATTGGAGAATCCAGGTGGGAGGCACATATAAATTTCTTCATCCAAATCCCCATGGAGAAAGACATTTTGAACATCTTGTTAGTGTAATTCCTAGCCTTTAGCAACAGCCACCAATAAGAATGTACGCACTAATTATTTTGGCAACAAGCGTAAATGTCTTAGTAAAGTCCTACCCTTCGATCTGATTGTTGCCAGCAATAACTAGGCGAACTTTGTAGCATTCACTTGACTCATTTGATTTGTATTTGATTATAAAAACCCACTTTTAAAGAATAACCTTTTTTCCCTTTAGAAAGTTTAGTGACTGTCCATGTATTGTTAGACTCCAAAGAATCAATTTCCAGCTGCATTGCCTTAATGCGCCAGTATGGATCTTTTATAGCTTCCTTAAAAGTATTGCGCTAGTGCAGATCTTTTATAGCTTCATTAAAAGAATCAATTTCTAGCTGTATTGCATTGCAAGGAAATGTTGATGTTGTGATGAAAAGTTTTGGTTTGAAACAAAATGCTTAATCGGATAGGGCTTACCTGAGGCGACGGAAGGATAGTTGATTCGTGAAGAGGGTGTGGTAGTAAAATTGCACTTGTAATCTTTGAGATAACTTGGTGGCCAATGAGATCTGCGTTCACGACCAGCGACAGTAGTTTCAGGTACCCAGACATCGGACGATGGTGCAGGTGAAGTATGAACATAAGCATCAGAGCTCCCCCTAGAGCACGTTGAGGTTCAACCAAAGTAAGAATACATGGGTCTTCCACATGATACTCAACCATAGGCACATCATATATTGGTGAAGAAGATGGCAACAATGGCTTGTTGATGAAGGGCAAGGACGAGTTTGATGAGGCAAACAGAAATATGTCCTCATAAAAAATAACATCAAGAGAAACAAGAACTTTATTGGGTTTTAGGTCCAGGAGCCGCCAACCCTTTTCAAGGGCAGCAAGCGTTGAAGCACCTCAGGAGTGAAATCAGCTAAGGAAGCACTACTGTTGGCAATTCGGCAAGTGTACCGATCGCACAAGTAATAAAGTAGTAAGTAAGATCGTCTCCACAGGGATTGTAAAACAATTACTACGATAACCAGTCTTCTTAAGTTGGATGAATCGATTGTGGTTTAACAAATATTGTAATTAATTGAAAAGTAAAAGACTTGTTTTTAGATTTTTGTGAGAAAGAATAAAATAAGAATGTGAATGAAATGTTTTTGTAAAAGATGTGAGAAAATAATGTAGCCAGGGTACATTCACCAAATGCTTCCAATTTTACTTTGGATTGATTCACAAAGGGATCTTGACCCTGACTACAGAATATAGATCTAGCCAATCAACATCATGATCGCTGATCTGAATTCAACATAAACTTAAAATAAAATAGAAAGAAAAATACAAGAACGGGACGATGAACACGAAGAACGCCTTCCTTCCTTCTCCAAGCCGGATCTGCCTCTAGGTTTTTGTGTGTGTGTGTGTGTCCATTCTCCATGAGGTTGAGTCTCTTATTTATAAGAGACTTTGACCTAATTTTCAAATTTGAATTCCAATCCTTCGTGCCTCCCACGCTGACAGCATCACTCCCGCGCTGTGAGCGTGGGAGCCTCTGCCAATTTTTGGTCCCCCGCGCTGTGAGCGCGGGCCTCACGCTCTCAGCGCGGGTTTTTCTGCCCAATTTATGCTTCCCACGCTGTGAGCGCCATTCCCACGCTGGCAGCGTGGGCTTTTAGCTTTTTTTGTCCTTTTTGACTTCTTTTACTGCATCTTTCCTGTGAGATCAGTACAAACTCAGTATAACACCTGATATTCAACTTTTTGGACAATTTTAACAGTTATTCTGCCTTTCTTGCATCGATTGAGTCATTTTCTTCTTCTTTTTGTCTTGTAATTTCTTATATGCTGATCGCATATCAACTACCATTGGAGTCACATTTAGTTTGGGTTGTGAAGGTGGGCAAAAAAATTTAAATATTTTTTTTTTGTAATAAATAATCATGTAAATGTAATCATTTTGAAATTATTTACGCAGGTATAGCCGTCAAACACGCTCACATGGGGCGTGACCCAATGGAGAGAGACACGTCCATGTGAGGTGTGACTGAAGAGAGAGACGCCCAACAGGGGCGTGTTCTCACGGGCCTGAGAAGTGGGGTGGAAATATTATTATATATTATTATTTTAAAAAAATAAATGAAATCAATTTTGATAGATTTTCAAATTTTCTAAAAATGAATTTGGCCGGAAGAGTTAGGAGAGATAATTATATATTCAAATTGAAAAATTTGGTAATTACATATTTTTTTGGATACATATTACATATTTTATTTTAATTAATCCATTTCTATTCATTTATTTGAAAACCACTACCTCCCTTCTCGCAAACCAAGCTAGTAATGGCGGCGTGGCAGATGAACCGTTTCGTCCAAATCTCTTCCAAGTTTTCACCTTTCAAGAACATGGGCAAAAACTACAACAACAACGCCACTTCTTCACAAGTCGTTGCCAGTTTGTGGTAACTCTTCCATTTCACAAAGATTTGGTATGTTTCCACCCGACTTTTCAGTCCAGTAATAACATGTCCATGTTGGATGTGTCTCTTTCCTGGTCACGTCCCCATATGACGTGTCTTACTCTTCGGTCACGCTCCACATGGACGTATTTGTTTCCATTGGCTCACGTCCCATATAAGTGTGTTTGAGTGTTATACTTGCCTAAATAGTTAAAATGACTATATTTGTGTAATTATTTATTAAAAAAATAATAAATTAATTTTTTTTTGCCTTTGAAGAAATGCGCTGCATGGGCAAAGCTAGAAGCAGACGACTTCCATGGTGTTGACCTCGACCTCTTCCACGACTAGGACGATTAGGATTGCCATTTAAGTAATAACATTTGGAATTATCTTATAATTTTTCTATTTTGTTAGTAGATTTTTTTTTTTCTTTTTATCTCAAATTAAAGGGTTCTCATTTTAATTTTTCCTAGTTTAAATTTGGTTCAGGACAGTTTATGGTTTCAAATTGTACACAATTTTATTAAGATACAATAATATTATCAGCTAAATAGCTGCATTCCTAAATAGAGGTATTTTATAACGTTGTTTAGTTAAACCGTGAGGTAAAGTTGTTTGTACATTAATTAAGATTGTGATTTGAATTGGAATAGGAAAAAAAATAAAAAAATTATAACCATAATTGATTTAATCGATATAACTCTATTTTTATTAGATCAGTAGATCCAATTATATTTCAGTTTGGAGGCCTTTTGACCATAGTAATTCAATTTTTAAAAGGTTTCACTCGATGAAACTGATGGTCGAACTTACGTGCAAACTAATGCATGGCGACGCGGAGGGATACTTAACGTGTTTGAAAACGCACAGAACTTGAAAAATAAACGCGCAACTGACATTGTCATGTTTAGGCTGCACCAAAATAACGAATGCAACAGAGTTATCCAAGCTTTATGAGACACGCCCCTGCCAATGCCGTTTTCAAGTTTGACAGTAATTTTATGGACTCGCACATATGCTCCATACATATTCAGGACATTCAGTGGTGAGAAATGCGGTTCTACTCCTTCCGCCTCTGAAACACCACATGCAACAATTCTGTTGTTAGTGAATTGAAAACATGAGTAATTTATGTTGTTTGTTAAATAAAAAATATAAGCATGTTGTTGGTTAAATAAAAAAAATAAAATGCTTAAAATATATTATAACTTATATTTAACACCTAAAGTTCTAAGAAAATATGTTAGTGAGTTTAAATTAAAATTATTTTGTTGTATGTAACAAGATTAATATTACAAACAAATTTGATTGTTTTATTTTACTAGTAACGTTTTGTAAAACTTTAATTTAGGGTTTTAGATTATAAAGAAAATATGTATTAATGTTAAGAAATAGTCATAGGGTTTTCATTTTGTCCTTTAACATGACATAACAAAGTTTCTACACATACAATATTTTGTGGGACCCACACTTTAAAACAAAAAAATAAATATAAATTAAGGCACACAAAACGAATCTCTATAATATTACACAATCACTTTTCCTACAACATAACTCTTATAAAACTCTAGTTAAAAGCCTGTACTTGTTGTTAAAAATATAGGACTTTACTATTCACATTTTGTACTTACTTTTGTAAAAACAATTTATAAGGCAGCTTTTAATGTAGGTTATTGAAAAAATAAGTTTAATAAGAAATAACAATCCAGATAACAACCTAAAATTTATTAAGTAATTGTTTAAATAACTAAAACTAAATAAAAAATAAGCATGGACTGTTATTCATTTTTGTAACAAATGGTCTTCATCTTCACATCTATTTTAAATGTCATATGGAAAATGTTGGTAGTTTAGTAACGTGTAATAATATAATTTTGTCATCTTGTTTTGTTGTTTTAAATGTTTCAATTATTATATTAACATTAATAATGTTATTTAATTATGTATTTGTAATAGGGAATAACATATGTCATATTAAAGTATATAATCTTATATCATTTTAGATCCTAACCGTTGATTTCCGTCCCATTAAATTTGACCCAATAGATTATAATCGTTGATGGACAGAAATCAACGGTTAGGATATAAAATAATATAAGATTATATCTTTTAAAATATAGATATTTTTCCCTTTGTAATATAGTTTCATGGATCAACCTTGTATAACTATCTTATATCTTATTAGTTCCATTATATCATTGTACACCTTGTATGTGGCATTGTTTATTTTTTAAATTTGTGCACTCTCCACCCAAATCAAGATTACAAAATCTGGTGGGTCCTCTATTTTCTCTTTCATCCTTATTTGATTGTTTCATTTTCATTTTCAAATTATAAGAACTTGGACTGCACTCTCCACCCAGACGCGTTACTTGGTTCACCGTTACTCTACTCTAATGCTAGGTGCGAAGTCCATGAGATTCATCAGTCAAACTTGAAAACGGAATTGGCAGGGGCGTGTCTCATGAAGCTTGAAAGAATCTGTTGGATTTGTTATTATGGTGCAGCCTGAACGCGGCAGTGTCAGCTGCGTGTTTATTTTTCAAATTCCTCGCATCTATATTATGCGTTTTCAAACACGTCAAGTATCCCCCAGCGTCACCATGCATTAGTTTAGTTTGGTAATAAGTTCGATCATGAGTTTCATCCAGTGAAACCTTTTAAAAACTGAATTACTATGGTAAAAAAGGCTCAGTTTGGATCTATGTAGCACCGATACTGACACGGGACACGATACGACATGACACGATACTTCGACACGTTAATTCTAAAAAATATTAGATTTCGACATGTTAGGACATGTTTTGATATTAAATAATATTTTTAATTTATGTGGTGTATATTATATTTAATATTCAATAACTTAATAAAAAAATGAATCTAAACTTATTATATTCATAAATTTTGTAAAGAATCATAAAATCTCTCAAATATTTATATTAAACTCAATAAAATGGTAATCGTAATCCAACGAATCTAATAGTTGCAACTAAAAACTCAACACAATGTAACCTTTAAACCTTTTTTTAATTTCTATAATGTGTATTGGAGACACGTTGAGATTTTTGAAATGTAAATGCTTTATAACTTGGAAGTATCCGAATCTTTTGTTTTTCTCTCTCCTTCGTCCTATCAATTTTTTTGGGTGCACACAAATAACACTCCTATTAATGGCAGTTGTTGATGACAACATAAATTTGATGGAGGTCCTAATCACTGACAGCATTTGCAGTCACGACACCTTTATTTCCAAGTAGTTGGAATCTGCCATATATGAACTCAAATAAAATATTAACAAACAAGAGAAAAAACAAATAAATAAAAAAATAAGAGAAAAATAACTAAAACATAAAAATAATAAAAAGGCTAAGAAATATCGTTTACAGAACATAAAAAATGTTTAAAAGAACTAACATTTCTTTGTTGTTAAAAAACATTTGTAGATCACAATTATTAAAAAAAAAAATTGTAGATCACCTTTTTCGTATGTCTCATGATATGTATGATTTTTCATTTTTTTCATGATATAACCACCACAATAATTATGTGTTGAAATACAATTATTCCCCAATTCATATTTAAAGTCCATGACTTTTATGAAAATTTGTATTTTTAAAGGATTCAAAACTATGTGATATTCTAATGCTTTACAGAGAGCTCATACTTCAATTTTTTTTCCTCTTTACATTTATTTTTCTCTCTCATTATGGTTTAAAATATTTCTCTCGTATCAATAGACATAATTTCGCAACATTCTCAAACAATTTTTAAATTATAATAATATTTTTTTCTATTTACACCCTCTTCTCTTCCTAAATGCATATAAAAGGGTAATCAGTTCTCCTGTCATGGGAGAATTGATCCCATTTCTACAGAGAGATCTAATCATGGGATCCACAATGTTTTATTTTATTTTTTAAAATACTAATTGTTGTAATTTTTGATTAGCACTTAGCAGGAGGATAGACTTCTTCCTATAATAGGAGAACTATTCTCCCATAAACTAATTGTTAGATTTACGAGTCTCCTGATATAAAATAACTCTACAAATTTTCATTAAATTTTAAAACTAATATTAAAAAATATAAAGAAATTAAGAATCGAATTAGATTAATTTGATTTTTTTTGTTTAATTGGTAGATAAAGTTTTCAAAAGTACCACCAAATGAAACTAGCACAACAGATAGAGTGAAAGCATGGATTAATCCTTCCATTATCATTTTTTGGAGGAATTTAAAGTCTGTTTCGGAGACATATAGTTTATCCAAAAAAATAGATGAGTAGTTCCATCTTCCAATAAATCAGCAAGAGTTCAATTTGACGAGCATTCTATGATTCAATTCATCAGGTAAATAGCAGCCAACATTTATTATGGGTTATCTCGTAAGATCAAGTTTTGTAGGAGTTTCGGGTGTTCATAAATCCTGTTTTTCCATCTCATTCCTCATAGTATTCTTCATGCTGTCATGATTTGCTTCGATTCCAGTGACCTTCGTGATGACATGATAAAGAAATTATATTGAGTTTCAAACTCAAATTTTCTATGTCTAATCTAAAGGAGCCTAGGAGTACCCATATCTTTCAAGGAGGAAATGAGAAGCTCGTTGTGATTGAAATTTGAACTAATACGATTTATCTCTATCAATATAAGTAATTATAGACCAATATTTTTAAGGATTTTATAATTATTAAATATCCAATTAAATATTAAATAGCCGTTATGAAAATGAATTTGAATTTGAATTTAAAATTCAAATTGAAATGGTCATAATAATTTTTTTGCAGAGAGCTCATACTTTATTTTTTTCCCTCTTGTTTACACCATCTTCTCTCCCTAAATGTATATAAACTAATTGTTAGATTAACGGTTCTCATGAAATAAAATAACTCTACAAATTCTCACTGAATTTTAAGACTAAATGATATTTCATTATTACATCACATTATTTTAATATATTTAATATTTCTTTGTTGGTTTTTATTTTCAAGTTTTAGCACAAAGTAATCCAAATACATACAATTAAAATGAAAAAAGAGAATGTTAAATTTATATTATACATATTTAGCACATCATTAAAATTACAAGAATGTGTATACATATTATTGAAAAATTAATTTGACATTTAAGTGTTAGAAAGTTGAATAGTTGTCTAATCTAAGGAAGCATGTGACTATACTCTGTGGTGCATATATGGTCTCTTTATTGCTACATTTTAGATTTTTTTTTTTTTTTTTAATTTTATGGTGTTTTCTATTAAAAAAAAACTGGTGTTTTATCGGTGCATGAGAAAGAAAATGAAGCTATTGATATTCAAGGTTTTATTAGTTAAACAACAGTTCATTACATAACAATATAATTGGATTCCTTGAGTACTAGAAATATCCTACCACTCTGTCTATTCCTCATTTACCAATATATCTTTTTTCCCCTTTCCATACTTGGCGGTTGTATTGCGATGCACAGAGTGTAATAATTGACGGGGAGTTCTTGTGTGATCAATTGCTCTTACACAAACAAAACCTATAAAAATACAAATGTGCATTATATGTATTTTCAGTGAAGAACACTATGCTTAAGTAGAAACTTGTATTCCATCAATTGATATAATTTTTTTTTACCTTTCCAGAAACAATGGTGTATTTGCTTCAGTGACAAACCTGCATCGATATTTAACGGATGAAATAAAATACATTTTTTATACATTATATTATTAAGTGAATATATGATGTTCATTTACCTTTCATTATGGATGAGGTAGCAGCTCCAAAATATACTATCCTCTTTTCTAGATTCCACAACCATTTTCTAGGAACATTGATTGGTTGAATCATTGAATCGTAATCAGCAAACACCTATAAAAAATAACAGATATTACATAATTAAATAACAGAAAGCAAAGACATTATGTAAATCATGTGCCAAACATGCAATGCAATAGTTTTAAGTATTCACCTCGTTAACTTTAAAGTATGTTCCGTTTAGTGGAAAATGTCCTTCCATTGCTGTTCGACATGGTATCTGTTTCACATATTCTTAAATTTAGTTCTTTTATTTGTAAAGATATTGTTCAAACTTCAAACAATGGGAGTTTCAAAGTTTCACCCACCAAAAGACTTCCGGGCACTGTTTGAATGTTATCTTGCTCTTGCGAGCTGTTATTAGCTGATTCACATGATCTTCCTAATTCTCCTTGGAATACACACAATAGAAGTGTAAAAAACTATAAAATAAGGTAGAAGTGTTTCCACGTGTAATAAAATATATGCTTCTGTACCAAAAAAAAAAAAAAAAATATATGCTTTTTTTATATATATTATATACCTGTTTGAGTGTTGACTTCCTCTTGCGAGTTGTTCTTGGTTGATTCACTTGATCTTTCTAATTCTCCTTATTAATACACAAGAAGAGGTATTAGTACCTGTAAATACTAGTAAAATAAATGTTTCTACATCGTAATAAAATGTCTGTTTTGTTTTTATGATACTATATACCTGCTGTCCATATAAGCAGGAGATAGGGGGAAGGATCATCAGGTTCTCGTGGAGTACGCTGTCAATAAAGAAAAAGCCTCAATACATATAACATATATATGGGTCATATATAAAAGTGTTTTAGGTAATATAAAGAGAAGAGAAAAAAAACTAAGCCTACCCACCTCAGCTAGGAGAGGATGCTTATCCGGAAGCACATAACTGCATTTAAAAAAAGAAATGAAAAGCAAAAAGGCTTAGCACATAAAGTAATAAATTATCTAATGTCATGATTGTAGAAAAGCAAGGGAATATTTTTCAAAAAAATGACGTGTACAAAAATATATGGTCAGAGTCAGTCAACTACTAATAGAAAAATTCATATTCTCTTTTAATAAAAAAAAAAGATTTTGAAGTTGAAAAAACATGACATTGAAATAATATCGGGAAGGAACTGTAATAAGACGGTCTTTATAATATTGTCATATTTAGAAGAGATAATAATGTGCAAGTGTGGAAACAAAGATTTAGAAAAATATTAATTTAACATAGATAAGTAGTTCCATCTTCCAATAATTCAGCTAATATTGTCATATAGCAGAAGAGTAGAGGGAAGTGAGAAACTTACACTAGGCGCTCAGTCTTCAAGCGACTAACATTTTTCATTTTTGGTACAGGAATGTTTGCAGCATCTGCATGCACCGCAACTAAAGCTGTTGATGTGTTCATGTCATGCTCAGACTCCTCATAATATGTTTTTGACACGGATTTGAGTTTATTGAGCTTGAATGTTAGAATGTCCCCAATGTCCTCAATGTCCTCACAAACAACTTCCTTGTAAAACTCTTCATCATCGTTTACATCAAATTCAACCAATTCCATGCTTTCACGTTCTGGTGACGCTGGCATCTCAATGATAGGCTGACATTCTTTACCCTCTTCTGTGATTAAGGATTTCTTCACCTCAGAATTGAATGTCGGTAGTGTAGAGTTGCATGGCAAAGTAGAGTACTTGAAAGAATTATCAGAATGCATTGGTCTTTGATCCGGTGTCGGTTCAGGTAAAGCAAGCTTTGTACTGCATATATATCACATTTTTATGTTGTATAGTCTAATTATGACAAATTCAAAATAAAGGAATCTCCACATATATATATAAACACTTCCAAATAAAAAGGACCCTTAACTCTTTTGTAGACAAAATAACTAATTTGCTAACCAACTAGCGTAACTATGTTTATTTTAGTAATTAAATGAATAAACCTTTCCCATATCACAATTTTCAAAATTCAGAGTCTTAAAATTAATAGATTATAGTAGACTAAAACAACATTAATAAAACATAAAATTCAAATATGTTAAAATTCGTAACTGTAACTATATGCGCAGATATTTAACAATAAAATTTGCTTGAAGAGTCCAAGGGAACGCTTCCTCAAGGTAACTCCCATGAATTTTACTTAATATTTTTTGTTTTATGTTTAGAATAGTGTTCATTTCATTCACCTAAACAAAGTAATCTACATTTCTACTATTTTTTTTTCCATACAGAACGATGTGTATGGATGGGCTGTCAAAGCTAGGGGTATAAATGGGTTAAATTAAATAAGATTTTGACTTTGATAGCTTAAGTCTGTATAAAATATTTAGAGCTTATAGTGACTTATCAGTTTATTAAAGGTTTGATTTATAGTTCTGAATTGTCATATTATAAAATATTAAAAAACTTAATATGGTAAATAAGGCCTACCAACTATCAATTTTAGAGGCCCAAACCAAATTGAATATAAAAGATAAAAAATTATATTCACAAAAATCACATGAAATAATATTTTCATTAATAACACATGAAATAATATTTTCATAAAGATCACATGAAAATGTTCATAAAAATCACATGAAAATTTCATATATGTATATATACTTATAATTTGCACTTTCTTTAATAATCTAATTTAATACTATATTTTAATTATTAAATAAATTAAAAGGCTAGCCTGCAGATTTTTTTAAGTGAGCCTATGTCCTAATTTTTAAATGGACTATTCTAAAAATCTAAATATGTTCTATTTAGAAAATAGAAGTCAGGTCAGGCATAAGGTAGGTCAGGTCATAGGTCCTGATAGGTCATCTGTCTGGTTTACACCCTTAGTCAAAACTATATATTAGCAAACATGAAATCTCTATTATTAATACGATTCCTACCAGCATCCAGCCATTAAGTATTCTCCAAATATAATAAATTAATGCAACAAATACCTTGCAAAAGCACTCGCAAAATATTTGCACCCATGATAACTTTGTGGAAAATTAATGCTTTGTGGAAAATTCGGACCAATTAATCTGCTCTGTACTAGACAGAGACATGACAAAGATCTCATCCCATGATAACTTTGCAGAGAATTATACTCAATGCCTGATTCATTCTTAAAGATTGAACTCTCAGGTCCACCTTGTTCAACTTTCAAGGCATTGAAATTTTTCAAAAATGGCGGAGAAACTTCCTCTTCAGGGAACAACGTTCGTTGGCATGAAGTACCTCTTCTTACATAACTCCTTTTCGGTTTTGGAGTTGAAGATTTTGGAGTGTTACTGCTTTTGGACGGAGATTTATACCTTCTCTTGGTTGTTTGAGATATCACTTTAGGACGATATATGTTCTTCTTAGTTGCATCTCCCTCATTGTTCTTTCTTTTCTTTGAAGGAGATGATGTAGGAGATGATGTATCAAGTTTAACATCATCTTCACCTGCACACATGAAAAAGAAT